>CAUYPO010025501.1:0-26836 GCA_963574435.1 Cheirogaleus major | reverse complement strand
TAGTTGGCCAATTAATTTCTTTCTATTTTTTAGTAGAGATGGGGTCTCGCTCTTGCTGAGGCTGGTTTTGAACTCCTGACCTCGAGCGATCCGCCCGCCTTGGCCTCCCAGAGTGCTAGGATTACAGGCGTGAGCCACTGCGCCCGGCCTGTCATGGACTCTTGACTTGCCAGGTTAAAGTTTTTGATGCTGTTTCCCCTGCTGTTCTCCAGGCTGAAACCTTTCACTGTTGTTGGACCTGCGGGGAAAGGATGGAGGGGAGAGAGGAGATGTGTTTGAGGAAGGAGAGGGCCTTGGATTGCTTTTAAGGCCGTTCTGCATTCCCATTTCTGGCAGTATGAGGTGGCAGCTAAACCAGGTGGCATATTTAAAATACAATTTATTTAATATTTGATACATATATAACATATATGTGAGTTATGTAGCCTGATGATAAATACCTAAGAACCTACCACCCACTGAGTGACTTGACCAGGTTTTCTGAGGCCAGTGTTCCTGATGCCTGGCCACAGCCCTCACCCCAGATTTATCTCCTTTCTGGTTTCTGTCCAGTGGCGTGGGTAAGAACATTGGTTTTGGCCGCTTATTTGTGACTGTGTCAAGTTACCCACCTGAGCCTCGTTTACCTCATCTGTAAAAAAGGGGCTAAACTATACCCCTTATGGTGTCCTGAGGATTAAATGAGGTAATGTAGGTGAAAGACAGCCCACTGGGGACTGCTTACTGTGCCGTTGTTACTCCCTTAAAGGGGGCCTGGAAAGATGTAGACCCTCCATTGCCTCAGTCCCTGGCATTATCCTCTTGGAATGTAAAGCAGAATGTACAAAAGTAAAAATATTAGACTTGGGTTCACGCAAGGTGTGTGTCAAGTTCCGGTCATGTGATCTTGCGCAGCTTGCATTCCATTCTTTGATTTCACAGAGAGCATCTTCTGTGCCAAGCCCACGTTCCTACCCTTCCTCAAGAATGTGGTACTGTAGTGTTGGGGACAGATTGATGAGGAAATAAATTACTGTGTAACATGGTTTGTGCTTTTAACGGAAGAAAAACAATGTTAGGAGATCGTTCTGGACAGAGCAGCTAACTCCACCTGTGCTTCCTAGTTACTAATTAATTCAACAAATAGTATATGTACTAGGTGGTGATCTCCGTGCTACATTAGTGAACAAAACATCAAGCCTTCAGAGAGCATAGGGTCTGGGATACCTGGCCAAATGGGAGTGGCTCAAAGTGAAGATTAGAAAGGATTCATCAGGGCCTTGGCTTTCAGTTGTTTCTAATAAGTTTTTCTTTATTTCTCTTTTTATACACTTATCACGAAGGTCTAAAATACAGTTTTCAAAGTCTGCTGACATGTCATTTAATTTTAAATGGCCTAACCTGTTCGTCTGTTTGCTTGTTTTGCATTTGGGCATCTAAAAAATAAGTAGCTTATGCACAAACCTGTTTTTTTTTTTTTTTTAAGTGAGTTATTCTTTTTGTTATTAAGTCGACATGAAGCCCATCTGAGCAGTTCCTACAGTAAGCAGATCATACTTGTTTTCTTTTTCCTATATATGTTCCCTAAAATTTTTGAGAATTCAGGGCTGTATCATAATTGTCTCCCATTTAAGAATCATATTCTATTGTAAGAAATAAAACAATGTTGACCAAAAACACTTGGTGAGACATCCTAACTAGGAAAATTAATAATTCCTCAGCAGTCAGGATTCTCTATATGAGTTTAAACTTTGTTGCTGCACTGTTATTTTAATTACTAGCAAGGACAGGTTTGCCTTTCTAAGCCCAGGTGCTGGAGGGATGGCTGATGTGTGTGAGTCTCCTGCAGATTCTGAGAATTCCCTTCGAGGTAGACGTGAAGGACCAGACAAATCGAGAGACTTGGGGTCCCACATTTTGCAGTTTGGACCTTAATTTGGGTTAACAAGGTCTTTTAAAATGCTCGGTGGAGTACCATGTAATCCCAGCTACTCTGGAGGCTGAGACATTGCTTGAGCCCAGGGATTCAAGGCCAGCCTGGGCAACAGTGAGATTTCATCTCAAAAAATGCTCATTCACCCCTTTATACTATATTGATTTTTAAAAAACTGACCAAACAACAAGCAAAAAGAGTTTGTCTCTAGCATTTTACTTTTTATTTTAAAACAGCTTCACTGACATACCATAAAACTGTAAGTGTTCAGTGATTTCTTTTTGTTTGTTTTAGTAAGTTTACAGAGTTGTGCAACCATCACTACAATCCAGTTTAGAACATTTCCATCATTTAAAAAAGTTCCCTGCCATTTGCAATTCCTACCCCCACCCACAGGCAACCCCTGATCTGTTTTCTGTTTTGCCTGTTCTAGAACTTTCATGAAAATGGAATAATGAGGATGTAGTTTTTTATACCTGGTGTTTCTTTGACTTATATGTTTTTGTGATTCATCCATGTTGTTGCTGGGATCAGTAGCTTGTTGTTTTTTGTCATCATATAATAATTACTTGGATTGATATACCAGGTAATGGACATTTGGAAAGTTTCCAGTTTTTGTCTATTCTGAATAATGGTGCTATGAACGTTCATTTACAAGTGTGGACATACATTTTCATTTCTCTTGGATACCTAGGAGTGTAGTTCCTGAGTCATTAGGGTAGTGACAAATGTTTTTTTGGGGGAGGAGCGTAGTTAAAATAATTTTAAACTGTAATAATACAAATTTGTTTATTGAACAAATATGAGGACCCTGTGTGCTGGCCACTGTTCTAGGCACTGAGAATATAGTGATGAATGAAACCTAGTCCCTGCCCTGGAGGAGCTTGTTTTTCCATTGAGAAGGCATCTGTCATGTATACACGATGTTTCATTTTACTAAGTGCTGTGAAGAAAACTAAAATGAGGTCAGAGTATAGAGCACAAAGAGGAGGGAATTTTTTTTCTGTAATAAATTAACTTAAAACATTTTTAATGCTACATATTTTTGTTTTATTTGAAACAATTTTAAATGTATAGAAATGTTGCAAGGACCAGTATAAAGAATTTTTTCCCCTGATTGCTAATACAGTGCCCCATCTCACCTGAACAATTTAATGTGTATTTAATGCGTTTCACCACACAGGGACACTCTGCTACATAATCATGACACAGCCATGCCATCAGGAAATTAATACTGACACATTACAGCTGTCTACTCTTCAGACCCCATACAACGATCACCTTGTTCCATGTTTCCCCGAAAATAAGACCTACCCATAAAATAAGCCCTAGCGGGGTTTCTAAGCATTTGTGCAATATAAGCCCTACCCCGAAAATAAGACCTAGTGATGGGCGTGGCTACGCAGCGTATCTGCACAACCCGTGCATTTCATTGCGGAGCGGAGCGGTAAAGAAGACGCGCAGCCCTTCTCATCTGCCCCATCGTGACAGCTGCTATCCCAGAAGTGACCGGAAAGGTGCGGGCAGCCCCACCAACAAGGTTGGCTCTCTCTGTCAGGTCCCGGCCATCCTGTGCGTGCTGCAAGCTGAGGCTTTGAGGGGAAAATAACACATTCCCTGAAAATAAGCCCTAGGGTGTCTTCTTGCGGAAAAATAAATATAAGACCCTGTCTTATTTTCGGGGAAACACGGTATTTAGTAGTCCTGTCTCTTTGGTTTCCTTCAGTCTGGAGCAGTTCTTCAGACTTCCTTTGACTTTAACTTTTGAAAATTGATGTGTTTTTAGCTTTTTAAGAAACAGCTATTTTCCAAAGTAGCTGTATCATTTTACATTTCCTTCAGCAATGCATGAGGAGTTCCCAGTTTCTCCACATCCTTTTTAACACTTGAGTTTGTCAGTCTTTTTTGTAACATCTCATCTAGTGGGTTTGCAAGTGCTAGCATATTATGGTTTTACTTTGTATTTCCCTCCTGGCCGATGTTGTTGAGCATCTTTTAACCATTTGTGTATCTTACTATGCTTATTAACCTTTTGTATATCTTCTTTGGTGAAGTGTACAGTCATATCTTTTGCCCACTTTTAAAAATCCTCCTTTTCCATTCAATTCGATATACATTCAGTCTCTGGCTTGTGATGGTTCAGCATACGATTCTTTGTTTTTGTGATGAGGCGAAAGTGATACACATTTAGCAGAAACCATACTTCAAATACCCGTATGACCATTCTGTTTTTCAATTTCAGTACAGTATTCAATAAATTACATGAGATATTCAACAATTTATTACCCAATAGGCTTTGTGTTAGATGATTTTGCCCAACTGTAGGCTGAGTGTTCTGAGCATGTTTAAGATAGGCTAGGCTGGCCGGACGTGGTGGCTCACGCCTGTAATCCTAGCACTCTGGGAGACTGAGACGGGAGGATCGTTTGAGCTCAGGAGTTCAAGAGCAGCCTGAGCAAGAGCAAGACCCTGTCTCTACTAAAAAATAGAAAGAAATTAGCTGGACAACTAAAAATACAGAAAAAATTAGCCAGGCATGGTGGCACATGCCTGTAGTCCCAGCTACTTGGGAGGCTGAGGCAGGAGGATTGCTTGATCCCAGGAGTTGGAGGTGCTATGAGCTAGGCTGACACCACAGCACTCTAGCCCAGGGAACAGAGTGAGACTCTGTTAAAAAAAAAACAAAAAAAGATAGGCTAGGCTAAGCTATGACGCTCGGTAGGTTAGGTGTATTAAAAGTTTTTTTCAGTATTTTCAGCTTACAATGGGTTCATAGGGACATAATCCCATCATGAGTTGAGGAGCATCTGTATGTAATTCAGCACTCTCCAGGTTTTCCTTTAGAATTGGGACAACCAAGAGTTTGGTGCACAATCCAAATCTAATCATGAGGAACATCAGACAAACCCTAGTTTAGGGATAGTCTACAAAATAACTAGTCTGTAAACCTCGAAAATGTCAAGGTCATTGAACTCAAGAAAAGACTGAGGAATTGTTATACACTGGAGTCTAAAGAGACACAAAAACTACATACAGTACATGATTCTGAATTGGTACAATTGGCAAAACTAGGGTGGGTTCTGAAGATTAGATTGTAGTAATGTAGTTAATGTCTTTGATGGTTGCATTTTTGTTATGTAGGAGAACGATCTTGTTTATAGGAAATAAACACTGAAGTATTAGGAAGTAATGAGGTGGCACATTGGCAAAGTTATTCTTAAATGCTGCAGATAGTAAAAGTTTGATGAGCTACATTTATAACTTTTGTGTAGTTTGAGATATAATTCCTTTTCACTGAAGAGTTGTTGAGTCTTTTTTAGAAAGGAACTTGTGTGAGGACATGCTGAAATTTTGGGGAAAAGGCAGCTTTTAGCCTAGAGCACTGGCCTAGAAGTCAAGAGACCTGAGTCTTGGTCCCTGTTGCTCGTGACATGTCACACGAGTTTGTGCTAGTTGCTTTGCTTCCATGGGTTTTAGTTTTGTCATCTGTAGAATTAAGGGATTAGGATGGTCTCTAAGGCCCCTTCCAGCTTTAAGTTGTCACTGCCCTCAGGAACATTACGTGAAATTAGCATATATGCACATATATGAAGACTCATTATTGATTATTTGTTTCAGTTACAGGAGAGCTATTTTAGTGCAGTTTACATGGGAAAACTCTGGATAATCATTACTGAGATATAATGAAATGGGAAAGAACTTGAGGTTAAAAACTAGCAAATTGTTTAATGTTAAAACCCCAAAATTAAACCCTTGAGGAAAATGACTGTATTTTCTCTGTTCGGAGAGTAAAGTTGGAACTTCCTGATGCTCTATGAGAGTAGTCATTTATCTCAAGGGTTAGATTATTCATGTGTGTTTGACTAAAGAGACTTTTTACCTAGTGACTGGAATGAATGTTAATGCTGCCAGTTTAGCAGGGGGGAAATGTATAATGAAAAATGTAGTTTCAGAGATAGGAAAATATTTGAATAGAACTGATTAAAAGCAATTCTGAAAAAGAAAGAACTTGGTACAATATATGTTTTATAGAAGAAAAAGCTTTGCTGCACAGCTAAAGAAAATAAAGCAAAAATAATACATTTCCCCAATCAATATCTAAATTGCTGCTGAACACAGGTCAGGCTTGCAAAGTAGAGAGTAATACCTACAGAATTCACCTTGGCCATAAGGATTTATCTTGAGTTAGTAACTTAAGGTTAGGGCACTGCTGTTTGTTGCTTCAGTAGAGATGTGAAAATGTTTTGTTTGGGGGTTTGTTTGAAATTTTCCTTCCCTTTTCAATCTAGCTAAATAAACCTATCGTAAAAATTTATATTTTTTTCCATTAAATCAATTCTGTTTCTGTTCTGTGGATGAAGCCGATACTTGAAAAAGAAAAAAAGATCAGTGTAGACCTTTCCCACAAGTTAATTTTTACTGCAGGGCCATACAGGCATATAAAAATATTTGATGTGGCTGGGCGTGGTGGCTCACACCTGTAATCCTAGCACTATGGGAGGCCGAGGCGGCAGGATCGCTCAACGTCAGGAGTTCGAAACCAGCCTGAGCAAGAGTGAGACCCCGTCTCTACTAAAAATAGAAAGAAATTAATTGGCCAACTAAAAATACATAGGAAAAATTAGCCCGGCATGGTGGTGCATACCTGTAGTCCCAGCTACTTGGGAGGCTGAGGCAGCAGGATAGCCTGAGCCCAGGAGTTTGAGGTTGCTGTGACCTAGGCTGACACCACGGCACTCTAGTCTGGGCAACAGAGGGAGACTCTGTCTCAGAAAAAAGAAAAAATTTGATGTTATATTTCATATCAGTGAAAATGCAATTATTGATAGTAATGCTAGATTATAACTGTTGCCAGAATGTTTATCCACTTAATGAGCCATTTTGCCTATGATAACTTTTTTTTTTTTTTGAGACAAGAGTCTCCCTCTGTTGCCTAGGCTAGAGTGCCATGGTGTTAGCCTAGCTCACAGCAACCTCCAACTCCTGGGCTCAAGCGATCCTCCTGCCTCAGCTTCCCGAGTAGCTGGGACTATAGGCATGCACCACCACACCCAACTAATTTTTTCTATTTTTAGTAGAGATGGGGTCTTGCTCTTGCTCAGGCTGGTCTTGAATTCCTGAGCTCAAGCAATCCTCCTGCCTTGGCCTCCCAGAGTGCTAGGATTACAGGCGTGAGCCACCCAGCCCAACATTTTGCTAAAGTTTTCAAGCATCCTTTTAGGACAACCCTGATCATTTTACCAAAGTATTGATAAAAGTGATAATCTTTAGGAGTATTGTAAATTCTTTCTTTCTTTAGTTCAAAGAGAGCTAGGAAGAAAAGACATTTTTGATTCTCGGTCCACTCTGACATAACTGCTAGGAAGAGCCATTCAATAATTGCCACCAAGAAAGTTTAAGACAGAAATAGTTGTAAGAAGGCCAGAGTTTTATAGTAACATTAGGAGTGTTTCTGGTTATTCCAGCAGGGCAGAATTTAGCACTCAATAATTGATAAATGTTCATCTAGCATCCTAGAATTTAATGCTTACCTATAAGAAGGTAAATTGGAAAGTATTTTTGGCTTTTGTGGTTTGTAACTTTAGCAGGAAAGTGTTTCCCCGTTAAGTCAGATGCTGGCATTGGGTTGAGGTGTATTTTATTTACTAAAGGATGTACCCATCGCTTCCTATTTTGGTTGTTTTTAATATAAATGGGTGAATTTTGTCAAATATCTTTTCTGCCTCCTTGGAGATGATCATATGATTTTCTCTCATTGGCATTATCAATAAGAGGATCATATCAGTGGGTTTCGTTATATTGAACTCCCTTATTGGAATAAACTGCTTGGTTATATCGTATTCTTTTCACGGAGGGCAGCAGGCTTGCGCCTTTGCTTACATGTGCAAGAGTTAGAATCTGCGCTTCGTAGGTGCTTGAGGTCGCTGGGATAAAGATAAGTGAAAGCAGAATAATTACGAGAAGTCTTCTTTTGTATAACACTTTGTACTTTTTGAATCCCTTCCACTGTTGTCATATCAACCTCTTCACACCTTTGTAGGATAGATAAGACACAATTATTTCTATGCTATGCAGATGGGGAAACTGAGACCTAGAGAGGGGTAGTGGCCTGTGCACAGGTATGACAGTCACCATATGAGCGATAATTAGGACTAAAGTGGAGGAATTTTCATTTGAGTCAGGCAGTAAGAGACAAAATCTTCATAGGAACTGTAAGTTTCGTTATCAATGGAGAGATCCCTGCTTTTCTGTTGGATAGATTGACAGTGTTAGAAGAAGGAATATTCGTGGGAGGAAAGCCTCAGGGAGAAGGAAGACAGAAAGGCCTCTGGCCTGTGCTGAACCTCCGTTGCCTTTGGTGTAGTTGTGTGTGATGTGAGATCACAGATGGAAAAGAAAGAGGAGCTCTTCCCCCTCATCTCACAAGAGGAAATCGAGGGTGCTATAGGGGCTGACATCAGTGTAAAACCATGCCAAACTGAGTTTGCATAAGGGATTTCATGCCAGGTGGCCGTAGCATCTTAGTGAGGTAGGAGGTAAGGTTGGATGTTGCCAAGACTGCGAGTGATCAGGGGCTTGGCAAGGGCGAAGAAAGTCTTAAACAGCTATTGTGTGCTGTTGTGTCAACTAGAGACAAGTCAAAGGACAGGCCCCACTCCTTGAGAGCAGGGACTTTGTTCCCTGCTGTACCCTATCACCTAGTACACACACTGCACGTAGTAGGTGCTCAGTAAATATTTGTGAATCAGGCAGATGTAATACCCTGAGGCTGGCTACCTCTGTGCTTGTCCCCATAATAGTCTTCGCCTTCTTCTCACTTTTCCATTAATTTCTCTGTGTTTGAATACGTGGATGAAGGAAAGAATCTCACTGAACTATCAGCCTCTTTAAGAGCAGCAGGGAACATCTCATTTATCAATTTTAGAAGTTGCATTTGAAATTTCAGCTGTGGCACTAATAACTGGGTGACTTAGAGCATGTCCTTTAACTTCTCAGTCTTATTTTACTCTTTGGTGACACAGGGAACATGCCTTTTGAGTGTTGAAATGACTCTATCAACTAAATTAACTGTGTAATCCTGAGAGAATATTTTTTGTGCCCCAATATGGGGTAGAGAATAGAGCATTGAAATAAATGACTTTGGGTTATAGGCTAGACACCTATGTACATAGGTAACTTCGTGGAGCCTTTTAAAAAAAAATTGTGGTAAAATACACATAACATAAAATTTACCATCTTAACTATTTTAAATGTATGTTTAGTAATGTTAATAAGTATATTCACATTGTGCAACCAGTCTCCACAACTTTTTTCATCTTGCAAACCTAAAACTCTATACCCACTAAATAACAACCCTGCATTCTCCCCTCCCCCCATCCCTTGGCAACCACTATTCTAGTTTCTGTCTCTGTGAATTTGACTACTCTAGGTACTTCATGTAAATGGAATCATACAGCATTTGTCTTTATTTTATTTTATTTTTTTAGAGACAGTGTCTCACTCTGTTGCCCACGCTGGAGTGGAGTGGTGCTATCATTGCTCACTGCAGTCTCCAACTTTTGGGCTCAAGCAGTCCTCCTGCCTCAGCCTTGCAAGTAGCCAGGGCATGCCACCACACCAGCTAATTTTTAACTATTATGTAGAGATGGGATCTCGATATGTTGTCTCAAACTTCTGGGCTCAGGCCATCCTCGTACCTTAGCCTTCCAAAAGTGCTGGGATTACAGGCATGAGCCACTACACCTGGTCAGTATTTGTTTTTTTATGACTGGCTTGTTTCACTTACAATGTCTTCAGGGGGCCGGGCACGGTGGCTCATGCCTGTAATCTTAGCACTTGGGAGGCCGAGGCAGGAGGATCACTTGAGGCCAGGAGTTTGAGACCAGCCTGGTCAAGAGTGAGACACTGTTTCTACAAAAAAACAGAAAAACTAGCTGAGCATGGTGGCACGTGCCTGTAGTCCCAGCTACTTGGGAGGCTGAGGCAGGAGGATCACTTGAGCCCAGGAGTTTGAGGTTGCTGTAAGCAATGATGACACCATTGCACTCTAGCCTGAGCAACAGAGCAAGGCCCTGTCTAAAAAAAAAAAAAAAATCCTCAAGGTTCATCCATGGTGTAGTATGTATTCTGACTTTCCTTTTTAAAGGTAGAGTAATATTCCATTGTTTATATACATACCACATTGTTCATCAGTTCTTCTGTTAATGGACACTTGGGTTGCTTCCACCTTTTGGCTATTATGAATAATGCTGCTATGAACATAGGTGTACAAGTATCTGTTTGAGTCCCTGCTTTCACTTCTTGTGGTTACGTACCTAGAAGTGGCATTGCTGGAGCATATGGTAATTTTATATTTAATTTTTTTGAAGGACCAGCATATTGTTTTCCAAAGTGGCTGCACCTTTTTACATTCCCACCAACAGTGTGTAAGGGTTCCAGTTTCTCCACATCCTCACCAACACTTACTTACTTCTTCCTGCCTGCCTGCCTCTCTTCCTCCCTCTCTTTTCTTTCTTTTTTCATAGTAGCCACCCTGATGGGTAGAGGTGGAAAGCTTATTTTGATGGTTCTTGTGCTCTGTGTGTTTGATGTGCCATCAGTTGGCAGTGGGGGTTTGGCAGCTAAAGTGAGAGTGACTCAGTAAACACTGTTAAGTGCTTTCTGGGATAAAAATATGATTAAGACACAGTCTTTACCTCAGAGGGAGCCTTTGATAAATGCAGTAGGGAGCTTACAACTTAGAAGTCTGTGTGTGTGTTTCCCAAGTGTGCCCTTTGTTCATAGAAAAATTATAAAAGTATATGCATCTTAAACCAAATGGTCATATAGTATCACCATTGTTAATGAATTAATGACATTAAACATGGAAAGTTAAAGAATGTTTTATTTTTATTGCCTAGATTTTTAACTGAATTTTAAAAGTCCACATGATAAATTTTCTAATTATTAAGACTAGACTTCATAAATATTCTGATACTCATAATCCTGCAGGTGAGTCTGGGAGAATTTCCGTTTCTCTCAGCTTGGGGATTTCAGCAGCTGTCCAATAGTAGTGTTTATCTCATGTATAAGTCTCTTAGGTGACAGAGTTTATTACAGCCTTCCTGAGGGTGGGAAAGGTGGGCATTGCCCTCAAGTTCTCCAGTATAATTTAATAGAGGCAGGGGAGAGGGTAGGACCCAGATGATAGTATGTACTGAGAGGGTAGGTGAAGGCCCTGCCTGCTTCATCTATGGGGAATGGAGAGATACTTTATTCCCTAAGTGGTCTCACAGAGAATTTTCTCATATAAAGCATTCTTTTCTTTGTTCCTAGAATTGATATGAACTTTTTTAAAAAAAAATGTTTTTAATGCATTAGGTGAAACTACCAAACTGCTTTGTGGTATTCAAATTTTTTATGAGAGGCTGTAGCTGAAGAAAAGCATATTGATTATGGATCTGTTACTCCTGATAACAATAATCAAGAATACTTTACCTGTGTAAAAAATGCTTTCTTGAAGTATACACACAGCCAAGTACACATATCATAATTGTTCAGCTCAATATTTTCAGAAACTGAACATGCCAGGTAATTAGTGCCCAGATCAAGAAACAGGACATGATTGGCACCCCAGAAGCCTGCTTTGCACTTCTTTTTGGCCACTACTCATCTCTCACCTGCCAGAGTAGCTTCATTGTGACGTCTGACGTGTAGATTAGTTGGCTTAGTTTTGCACTTTATATTGGGTTATTAAGTATGAAATGTCCAATTTCCTTAAGTACTAAATTTGACAATTGATATCTCTGACATTTCACTTTGACACTTCTTGTTTTATTTTTATTGTGAAGGTCCATCATCAGTCTTGCAAACGCACATTTTGGCTTGTGATTGATTATCTGTCAATTTTTGTGAAACCCATGGACAAGTCAAAAATTCGTGTTATTTTTGAATATGAGTCCCATTGTGGAACCAGTGCAGCACAGACAGCCGGAAATATCAATGAAGTGTTTGGGAAGGATGTGGCTAATAAATGCATAGTATGTTGATGGTTTGAGAAGTTCTGTCCTGGTGATTTTAATCTTGAAAATGAGCCATGTGGGCAACCTGAGACCAAGGTAGATAACGATGAGCTGAAAGCTGTATTGGAAGCAAATCCATCTCAACCTACGCATGAATTACCAGCAAGGTTGACGTTTCCATTCCAACAATATTAGACTATTAGAAATAAATCAGCAAGGTAAAGAAACCAGAAAGATGAGTTATCACATGAATTAAACGAGCATCAGAAGAGAAATCGTCTCAAAGCTTGCCTTTCTTTGCTATCATGGCTTAAAGGCGAATCATTTCTACACTGTATTGTTACGTGTGATGAAAAATGGATTCTCATTGACAGTCTTAAGGATTTGGCACAATGGTTGGATCAAGATGAAGTATCGAAACACAGTCTAAAACTGAATATTCATTAAAAAAAAGCTAATGTCTGTTTGGTGGTCCAATGTTGGTATTATCCACTACAGCTTCATGAAACATCAATCAATTACAGCAGGTGTCTACTGCAACCAGTTGGACAAAATGACGAGGATGCTTGTGATTAAGCAGCCAAGAGTGGTCATTAGAGACAGGCCAGTCCTCTTGCAAGACAGTGCTTGACCACATATCACATAAACAACGCTGCTCAAACTACAGAGTCTGAACTTGGAAACTCTCTGTCATCCACTGTATTCACTAGACCTTGCACCAAGTGACTGTCACTTCTTCCAGGCTTTGGACCACTTCTTGCAAGGAAAAATATTCAGTTCTTGACAAGCTGTGGGAAACGCCTTTCACGCTTCCATCGCCACGTGCTCTCCAGGCAAGTGGTGATGAAATCGTCCAGCAGTCTTCGCTACTGGCATCAGCAAACTGCTGCTAAGATGGCAAAACTGTGTCAATTATTTAGGTACACGCTGTGATTAATTGTACTGCTTCTTGCTTGAGATATAATAAAGTACGCTTTGGATTCAAAATCAGACATTTTATATTTAATGACCTAATGTAAAGGGGAATTATATAGTATATATTCTTTTGTGTCTGGTTTCCTCCCTCCCTCCCTCCCTCCCTCCCTCCTTCCCTCTCTCCTTCCCTCCCTCCTTCCCTCTCTCTTTCCCTCTCTCCTTCCCTCCCTCCTTCCCTCTCTCCTTCCCTCTCTCTCTCTCTCCCTCCCTCTTTCTGTTGCCCAGGCTAGAGTGCAGCAACATGATCATAGCTCACAGCAGCCTCAAATTCCTGAACTCAAGTGATCCTCCTGCCTTAGCCTCCTCAATAGTTTGGACTACAGACGCACACCACCACACTGGCTCTTTTTTTTTATTTTTTGTGGAGACAGGTCTCACTATATTGCCCAGGCTAGTCTTGAACTCCTGGCCTCCAGCGATCCTCCTGCCTGGACCTCCCAAAGTCTGGCATAGGCATGAGCCACCACACCCAACCTAAAATTACTTTACTTTTAAAAGACTACTTCTACCTGTTAAATCATAACAAAAGAAAGAAAGAAAAAAAAACTAACAACCTACAAAAGGACTTTCCTCATTTTTCTGTAATTGATCCCATGGCTTTGCAGTGCTATTAAAGCTTCATATTCTCTCCATTTCTTTCCCAGACGTGATGACACATGAAAAGTTTTCCATTTTCTTGTTTTACCTCATTCCACTGCTGTATTACTAATCTGTTGCTGCAAAACAACTTCCCTGCAACACAGTGACTTAAAGCAAGAGTAAACATTTGTTATTAATATCTCACAGTTCCTGAGGATCAGGAGTTGAGGAGTGGGCCTAGCTGGACAGTTCTGGCTCAGGGTCTCATGAGGTTGTCGCCAAGATTTCAGCTAGGACTGCAGACATCTGAAGGCTTGCCTGGGGCTAGTGGATCTGCTTCCAAGTCAGCTTACTCACATGGCTGGCAAGTTGGTACTGGTGGTTGTTGGAAGTGTAAGGGTTAGGCCTCATTTCCTCCCTACAGAGATTTTTCCATAGACCTCTTGAGTGTCATCTCTCCAAGAGAGAGAACCAGGCATAAACAATCCTTTTCATGACCTAAGCTCAGAAGACAAGTAGCATCACTTCCACCCCATTCTATTTGTTAGAACAGAAGCAAGTCACTAAGTCTGGCCCACATTCCAAGGGGAAGGGAATTAAGCTTTTAGAGGTTAGAAAAGTCATCTGCTGTATAGACTTCCATGTAATGGAATTGTGGCCAGCACTGCATAATCACATTGTTGGCTCTTAAATACTCTCTTAAACTGAATAGGGTTGCTATGGTTTCAGTGTCCCCTCCAAAACTCATGTTGAAATTTAATTGCCATTGTGACAGTCTTAATAGGTGGGACCATTGAGAGGTGATTAGGTCATGAGGGCTCTGCCCTTATGAATGGATTCCTTAGAGCAACAGTGAGATGTTATGAAAGCAGGTTGGGCAGAGTGCAGTGGTGCATGCCTATAGCCCCAGCTACTCGGAAGGCTGAGGTGGGAAGGTCCCTTGAGCCTAGGAATTCAAGTCCAGGCTGGGCAACATAGTGAGACCCCATCTCTTTTAAAAAAATGTAATGAATTAGGCCCTGTTTCTTGCACTCTTTGCACTTGCTTGTCCTTCTTCCACAGGATGATGTAGCAAGAGGGCCCTCTGCAGATGTGGGCCCCTTGACTTTGGACTTCCCAGCCTACAAAACTGTAAGAAATACATTTCTTTTGTAAATTTACCCAGTCTGTGGTATTCTGTTATAGCAACACAGACTAAGACACAAGGGGTTTTAATGGGGTAAATAGTTGGAAACTTAATGTCAACCACCCTGAGTGGGTACTATGTTGCTGGTTATAGCAAAGCCATGTTAAAAGGTAAGCCTATTGCTACAGGGTAAGGGGAGGTAGTATTTATTTACATACTGTATTTATAAGTATCAACATTTTAAAGGGATAAGTACACTGAAGCTAAATATTAAATGTTCCTGTTTTCTGTAACCATTTGATTGCGGTTTAATCCTAATAAATCTCACCTGTTCTTTAAAAATGTGCCAATAATACTTTGGGTTTTGAATCTCTATGTGTATATACCTAAATTTTAAAAATGTACATGCATGCATTCTGGCTAGATCTCCAAGGCTCAACAGAGCTAGAAAATGATACAACTCAAGTTATCAGACATACCAGAGTATACACTTGATGGGCTTGGTTGGGATATGGTGATCCTCGATCCTTGGAGTGCTGCCTGGTGGCCTCTACGCTCTCCTCTCTGACAAGAGAGCTCTGCTTGATCCTTTCCTGAAGAAATGAGTTCTCTTTGTCCTTCTCTTGTCTCTGCTGTCTCATCATCTCCAAATATGTGCTGTACCCCTCACAGCACAGATACTGAGTTCTTCTTTAGCAGAGCCACAGGGAGGGGCCTGTTAACACTGGAAAGGGTCCCAGGGATTGGAACTCACTCTTCATCTAGGAGCCCTGCTATCTGCCATCCTTTATTTGCTGCTTAGGGTTTCAGACCTTTTTGGATTTCTTTTTTAACTTCTTTAGGGCAAAACTTGACCTGAGCTGCCATGAGCCTTTTTATAGTCTTTATTTTTCTCATGTAGTGTGATTATTCTCATATTTGCTGCAGAAATGTCAGTGTTGGATTGCTGGGTGTGGCACCAGACCTTGCTAGGGACGTATGATGAGTATGTATACACTGTATTACCTTTCTAAAACCTGAAAGATACTGAATTCTGAAACACCTCCCATTCCAAGGGTTAACGAATCTGTGCTTTTCCTGAACTTAGTACAATTCGTAATGCCCAAATAAACAGTATAGTTTGATAATCATGTCAGTTTTTTTATTGTAGGAAATCTGTAAAATACAGAAAGGCACACATGAAAAGCATTTACCTGTAATACTACTACCTAGGATTATCTGCTGTCAACATCCTAGCACATTTTTCCCTAGTAAAATTGGAATTACGTTATATACATCATATAGTTTAGTGTTCTGATTCTTTCACCTAACACAGTATAAGCATTTTCCAGGCCACTAAATATTCTTTGAAAACAGTAAACAAAATTTTTTTTTTTTTTTTTTTTTGAGTCAGAGTCTTACTGTGTTGCCCGGGCTAGAGTGCCATGGCGTCAACTTAGCTCACAGCAACCTCAAACTCCTGGGCTCAGGCAATCCTTCTGCCTCAGCCTCCCCAGTAGCTGGGACTACAGGCATGTGCCACCATGCCTGGCTAAGTTTTTCTATATATTTTTAGTTGTCCAATTAATTTCTTTCTATTTTTTAGTAGAGACGGGGGTCTCGCTCTTGCTGAGGCTGGTTTTGAACTCCTGACCTCGAGCATCCGCCTGCCTCGGCCTACCAGAGTGCTAGGATTACAGGCGTGAGCTACCGCGCCTGGCCTTTATAGTCAAAATTTTAAACCCATATCATCACTCATACATTATAGGGCAGTGTATTTAAATACTAAAATAAAAATGATTAACTTTTTAAAATAAACTTTTTTTTTTTTTTTTCCGAGACAGAGTCTCACTCTGTTGCCGGGGCTAGAGTGCCGTGGCATCAGCCTAGCTCACAGCAACCTCAAATTCCCGGGCTCAAGCAATCCTGCTGCCTCAGCCTCCCAAGTAGCTGGGACTACAGGCATGTGCCTGTACATGGCTACAGGCTAATTAAAATAAACTTTTTATTTTAAAATAGTTTTAGTTTCACAGAAAATAATGAGGATAGGGTTTTCCTATATACCCTGCACCCAGTTTCCCTAGTATTAATGTCTCCATATGGTACATTTGTCACATTTAACGAACCAATACTGATATATTATTATTAACTAAAGCCCATATTTTATTCATTCACGTTTCTGAGTTTTTACCTAAGATCCTGTTTCTTTCTGTTCCAGGATCCCATCCAGGATACCACATTACATTTAATTGTCATGACTCCTGTGACGGTTCTTAGACTTTCTTCATTTTTGATTACTGTGACCATTTTGGGGAAAACTGGTTAGATATTTTGTAGATGGTTCCTCATCTGGGATTTTTTTTTTTTTTTTTTTTTTTTTTACGTTTTTCTCATGGTTAGACTGGGGTTATGGGTTTGGGGAAAGAAGACCACAAAAATAAAGTGCCATTCTCATCATATCCTTTGAAAGATATATATTGTCAACTCTGTTGATGTTGACTTTGGTCACCTGCTGAGGTAGTGTTTGTCAGGTGTCTCCATTATGAAGTAACTTTTTCTACCCTTTCCATAATGTAGTTTTTCCGAAGCAAGCCATTAAATGTATCCCACACTGAAGGAGTGGGGAGTGAAGCTCCACCTCCTTGAAGGTAGAGTATCTACATGAGTTATTTGGCCTTCTTCTGCTTGGGAGATTTGTCTTTTCTCCCCATTTGTGTATATCAGTATGGACTTGTGGATATTAATTTTATAGCTGGGTTACATTCTCATTGGTACATTGTTTTTGGCACTCAAATTGTCCCAGCTTTCATCACCTCAACATGAAACCCTATACCCTTTAGCTGTTATCTCTCTCCCCCTTTTCCCCAACACTAAGCAACTGCTAATCTACTTTCTGTCTGTATAGATTTGCCTATTCTGGACATTTCGTATAAATGGCATCATGTATGTGACTTCTTTCACTTAGCATAATGTTTTCAGGGTTCATCCAGGTTGTAGTATTTATCAGTGCTTCGTTCCATTTTCATGGCATTGTAAAAATTCAGCATTATATAGATACATCACATTTTGTTTATCCGTTCATCAGTTGATGGATCTTTGGGTTGTTTCCAGCTTTTGACTGTTATGAATAATGCTTCTGTTAACATTTGTGTACAAGTTCTGTGGTCATAGTTTTCATTTGGAGAACAAGGAAAATCTAGCGAGAATCTGGGTTTATATAAAGAACTGGGGGAGATGGGGAAGGGAGGAAATGCACTCCACCCAGGAAGGGGCCATACTTGGAACTGGAAGAAGAGTCTTGGCTACCCCAGAATCAGAGATGGCATTGGGGGGAGCATAGGGGAAAGGAAGGGGGCATCTAGAGGGAAGGTGGAAGGGGAAAGGAAAATGCTGGTGGAAGGATGGGGAGGGAGGAGGACGACAGCAACAATGTGGTGTTCAGCAAAGCAAAGAGCTGGAGTGGGGCCATGTAAGGGGAGGCGGTGGGGCCTGTTGGGTCTCAGGATGGTCCCCCACTCACTCACTTGGGTCTCTGGGTCTCTGCTGTCCAGGGTGGTCCTGACCCGAGGACAGAGTCACTATTTTCTGAGTGCCACCAGGCTGGGTGATGTGCTCTTTTTGTCATTGTCATTGAGGGTGGGGGTTGGGGAATGAAAGAGGGGCTTATGGGCTATGACTCTCAATAATAATTCTTTCAGCTTTTTGGAGGTTGGGATCCATGGTGGACAGAAGGCGGGCTGGCTGGCAGTGACTCTTGTTGCGTGGTGTAAGAATGTCCTGCCCTTCTGGACTTTGTCACCTCAGCCACTCCCTCCACTGCCCCCGACCCATACCTTGCCTCTTCCCCTGCCAAAGTGATCCTTATTTTTCTTTTGTTGCCTGTGCTTTGGAGTCATATATCTAAGAGTCCATTGCCAGATTTTCAGGCTCATGAAGGTAAACCTCTGTGTTTTCTTCAAAGAGTTTTATAGTTTTAGCTATTGTATTTAAGTGTTTGATCATTTTCTGCTGTGTGGGATAAGGATCCAACTTCATTCTTCTGCACATGGCTGTCTAGTTGTCCTAGTTCCCCACTGGTCTTGGCACCCTTGTCAAAAATCAATTGATTTATTTCCATATTTTCAATTCTGTTCCATCAATCTATATCACTTTCTTTGTGCCAGTCCCACGCTGTCTTGGTAACTTTTTTGATTATTTATTTTGCAATAAGTCTTGGAACTTGGCACTATGAGTCCTATAACTTTGTTCTTTTTTTGCAAGATTGATTTGGCTGTTCTGGTTTCCTTGAGTTTTCATATGAATTTTAGGATCAGCTTGGCGATTTCTATAAAGAAGCCAGCTGGGATTTTGTTAGGGATTGTATTGAATCTGTAGATCAATTTGGGAGTTATTGCCATCTTCCAATATTAAGTTTTCTGATCCATGAACATGGGATATTATCCCATTTAAATCTTAATTTTTTCAGTAATGTTTTATAGTTTTCAGAGTATAAGTTTTGTACTTCTTTTGTTAAATTTATTCGTAAGTATTTTACTCTATTTGCTGGTATTGTGAATGGAATTGTTTTCTTGATTTTATTTTTGGATTGTTTTTGCATGGGTATACAATCTATTTTTGTACCCTGTGTATTATGTATATTGATCTTATATTCTGCAGCTTTGCCAAACTCATTTATTCTAGGTTTTTAGTGGATTATTTGTCTTCTACTAAGTATATATATGATTATGTCATCTACAAATATAGTTTTTCTTCTTCTTTTCCAATTTGGATATTTTTAATTTCTTTTTTGATCAGTTGCCCTGGCTAGAACCTCAAATTCACTGTTGAAGAAAAGTGGTGAGGCCAGACCTCTTTATCTCATTGCTGATCTTAGGAAAGCATCCGGTTTTGCACCATTACGTGTGAAGTTAGATGGGTTTTTTGATAGATGCCCCTTTTCTGTTGTTCGTAGTTTGTTGAGTGTCTTTATCATGAAAGATTTTTTGTCAAATATTTTATTTTTTCTGAGATGATCTGGGCTTAACTTTTTAAGGACTTCCTAAGTGATTAAGGATTTGTACAGGATTTCTTTTTTTTTTTTTTCCCCCTGAGACAAAGTCTCATTCTGTTGCCTCAGATAAAGTGCCAGGCTGTCACCATAGCTCACTACAACCTCAAACTCCTGGGTTCAAGTGATCCTCCTGCCTCAGCCTCCCTAGTAGCTGGGGCTACAGGTGTACACTATGTCACCTGGCTAATTTTTTCAATATTTTGTAGAGATGGTGTCTCGCTCTTGCTCAGGCTGGTCTTGAACTCCTGGCCTCACTCAAGCTGTCCTCCCCACTTGGCCTCCCAGAGTGCTAGGATTATAAGTATGAGCCACTGTACCCGGCCAGGATTTCTTTTTTAATTTAATCATTATTTGTATTATTTTAAGATCATATTCTAATTTTTCTGAAGTTGTATTAGCCAGTTTTATAGTGAGAGGTTTTTTTTTTTTAAATTCTGTATCCTTTGACCAGCATCTTTCCAACCTCTCATGAAAGATTTTTTTTTCCCAGCCCAATGAAGGGCAAAAGATTTTCTAAATCAACAAAAACAGACCTTTTGCTGTAAAACACTTCCAAAAGCCATCTGGTTTTGTTACTCTACCCAGTAGTTTTTAGTTGATTGATCTACTCCTCAATTTTCCTGGGCCCTGCCCCAGTATTTACAAGAGAGAGTACCTTTTGCTCTCTTCCCCTTCACAGCCAGATTCCCTCAGGAATGGTTCCTACTGCTCTCATTTTTCTAGTGCTCTAGTGCTCACCTCTTCTGCTCACTGCAGCCAGACTTGAGCTGACCGCCCCCCACTCTCACACACTCAACTTATGCTGTGCCGTACCTTCCTAATGCACAGTCTTTCTCTATTTTCATCATTCTGGACTGGAGACTTCCCCACCTCAGTCAAAGATTTTTATTTTTCTGGAGCATTTGATGTTGTAAACCATTTTCTTTTTTAAAGAGTTACCTCCACTTTGCTGAGACACCTCTGGTTTTTCCTTTTGTTCTTAGTTCTTGGACCCTCTTGTGTTCCATACAATCTCTCTGAGATGACTTCATCCAAATTCCTAGGAACTGATGACTCTTCTTTCCTAAAAATAAAACAAAGCCACACCTCTACTTCTCTTGGAGGCACTACCATCCTCCTCCCTCCTCCAGGCCCTGCCCACTCTTCCACTCTCTCTCCCACTTTGGGCTAAAACTCCCTTTGCTCTGCTGAACCTGTTCTCAGAAAGATTTGTTTTGTTTTTTAAACCTACTTAATCCTTACCCTGTCATATTGTGTCCTGTTTTTTTCCCCTCTTCGTGTATTGATGAATCCAATTGTAATGTCAATGTAACATTACATTTTATTAAAAACAGATTATTTATAGAACTGTTCATCATTTGTTGGGCATTCAGATTGCCTCAGTTTTTCTCTATTTTTAAATGATGCAACTATAAACATTTTTAATAAACGGGCCCCTCCTCCCTTTGAATAATTTTCTTGGAACCCATTTCCCAAAATGGATTCCCAGGTCAAAAAATAAGACTTTTGTAGTGTGTGACCCGATTGCTTTCCCTGTTCCCTCTTGCTGTGACAGCATGATATTATTATTTTACCTAACTGAAGAGAAGTAAGACAGTAACTTATAGTTGCAGGTAGAACCTTACAGTTGCCTTGTTTTTGGTTAATTTGTAAAGCTAAACCTTTGTCTAAGTTTTACTCATTCATCTGGCGTTTGAACTGTATTCACATTATTGGATCATTTATCCATTAGAAGTTGGGTATTAATCTTTATTTTCTGAAAGCTTTAAAAATATGTCAAATCCATCAGCTAATTATTTTTTTTTATTTTATTGCTTGAACACTTCTATTATGTTATATCAACTAATTATTTACTATATTCTTTCATTGCTTCAGAATTGGAAAGGTACACTAAGGCTTTTAACCTTTAATTTAGCCCTTTAACCTGTGTTGCAATTATTTTGGAGAAAATTAAGAAATTATTAAGTAGAGAAATTAAGTGGAGAGCTACACTTAGATGCTTTGTTTTACTCCATATTAATAGTTTGTTGTATTGGTATTAATTGCTTTTCACATTGTCTAATTTTGTATCAGTTGTCATATTAAACTTACACGTATTTATGTTTTTCTTCTGTTTGTTCCACTGGTCTAGTTTATTTTTAACTGCACCTGGCATTATAAAAAGTTTTCCCCAGATGTCTGCTTTTTAATTCCTTAGCAGGGCTTCTGCCTTGAGTCCTTGTCAGCTTTCCTTCTCAGGTGAAGTAGGTTGGCCAAGATAAAAAGCATCATCAAGATGCCATTCTCTCCTCTCCCCACTCCCAAAGCCCAGAGCTGGCTTGTCTTACTACCCTATGCTCTTGTACCCTGTTTTGGTACAAGATCTCTTTTGAAGAGATCTCTCACGTTAGACTCTTTTAAGTGTTAGCACCTCAAATAGTAATCTGAAAAAAGAAGGGATTTTTTTTTAAAAGAGACCTTTCTTTCCTTCCCTCTCTCCTTCCCTCTCTGTCTTTCTTTCTTCCCTTTTCTTTCCTTTCTTTTCCTTTTTCTCTTCCCTCCCTCCCTTCTCTCTTCCTTCCTCCCTTCCATCCTCCCTCCCTCCTTCCCTCCCTTCCTTCCAATATAATTCACATACCAGAAAAATTCACCCCTTTAAAAGTATGTAATTCAGTTTTCAGTATATATTCGCAAAGTTTTGCAACTGCCACCACCGTCTAATCACCCCAAAAAGCAACCCTGTACCCATTAGTGGTCACTCCCCGTTTCTCTCGTCCCCCAGCCCCTAGCAACCAACCCCTGTGTCCTTGAACAGTGCAGAACCTGTCCTGCTTGACTCTGAATGTACACATGTCCGTCTTTATCTTTCCCTGTGCATTTGACTGTGTTGTGTCAGGATTTACTTTTTGGAGTCATTAGTTATTATTCAGCATTGACTTCATCAAATCAACTTAAAGAATAATCATCTTTGCTAAATTTTAATTTTCTTAGTTGGGCCCAGGTGTGTGTCATCTTTTCATTTTCTTTCTACATTCTAGATCTTTTTTTTCCCTCCCTGCTGTTTAGATTTTGTTATTCTCCCTGTTGATGAGCCTCTTCCTCTTAGGTTTAACCCTGATTGGTAGGCACACTCTGTTCTTTTCCTTCTCACGAGTGATGTCACTTGTTTTGTTTTCAAATTTGAAAAAGATTATTTGATTATTTTCTTTGCTGTGACTTATAAACAGTTCATCTTAACTGTTTCTGTTGGCTTCTATTCTTGTGGATTAATAATTTTTATGTTTTTCAGCTCTAATGGCTTCACCTGCATTTTCTTCTGTCTATTCTGTGTGTTCTATCATTATTAGTGTTAAACATCTTATAATTTATATTTTGCTTAACTCGTTTCTTTAATCCTGTTTCTGCTATTTGCTGCCTCCAGAGATGTTTTAAATTCTTTTGTAATATGTCATAGTTCTGCAGTGTTTATTCTTTCTGTTCTTTATTTAGCATCCCCTTATACATAACACCTCACATATAGTCAGCCCTCTTCCACTTTTGTCTCTGTGTTTATGGACTTTTGACAATGTCAGGGCTGCTCCTTTTCTCCTAGGCCTTTATGGTTTGTGCTTAGTTAGCACTCCCAGGATCTGTGTTGCCCTTTAAAATTTGCTTGCTGTGTTCCTTGCATTTGAATCTTATCTTTGTTCTTTGTTTATAACATGTTTATTTTGTTGGGTTTTGAAAGAGGAGGCATTCTGTACTATTTTTCACTTAGCTTTTCCCAAAGTTCTGTTGTGTATGACTTTCTGGGCACATTCTTGTATACAGAAAGGACATAGAATTTGAAAGAAAGAACAGGAGTTGATCCTAGCTCTCTCTTGGTGCCTTTGGCTAAGTCACTTAGCCAGAGTGACTCTTTGGTAGGACTTTAACTCTTTTAAAGTCTTATATAGTTATCATGTTCTAAAAATTAGCATTATTTTTGTATGTAAGGAAATACAAGGAAAACTAATGCAGAGTTTACAATGATCAACAGAAAAAATAAGAGTAATAATGATTATTAAATTATTTAATGAGTAAATATGATAAAATAATTTTAAAATCAGATTGTTGGGGATGGGATTGTGATAAAAATCTTCTAGGTGGTAGTGATATTGTTTGTATTTGTATTGGATTTATGAAGCAAGTTCACAGACACTTATTTTTTCAAATAACCCTATATATGAGAGATGAGTATTCTTTTCATTTTACAAGGGAAGCAGGGCTAAGAGAGTTGCCCAAAGTTACAAGCACAGAGCTGTGATGGTGTAAGAACTTGAACTCAGGTTTTAGGACTTCCAAGACCAGGGTACCTTGACCCAAAATAAAACTTGAGTAGTTAAGGTTATTTCTTCAAATACCATACATATCACCTTGTCACTTCAGTAGGTTGTCTGGAGTGGGTGGAGCTGCAGCATTCCCATTGTCATCCTACAATGGAATACTGGCCAAGTTTTTGTGAGATTACTCAAATTTTTCATTGCTCAAGTTACTGTGGAAATCTGATTTCTGAAATAAGTTCTTTTTCTTTTCTTTCCTCACTTTCACCCTTGAGCAGTAAATACATCTGTTCCCAAACACAAGCAAAGACCTACACGGAGAGAGATAGTGCCAGAGTCAGTGGCAATATTGCAGCTTTTCAAGCTGCCCCCGGATGACAGCCATGCCCACAACACTAACCCACGGCACATTCAGAGTAACAGATGATCTCCAGGACAACTGCTGAAACTCCTGCTGCCTTCACTCACTCCAGAAAACCTACTGAAGGACCCGAGCAATAGAAGACTAGATTGAGGAATTGGAAAGTCACCAAGCACCAAGGCAGTGCCTCTGTCGTTCTCTGAGCAGCAGGCCTTGTTTCTGCGCCTCTTGTCTCCTTGTTACTCCCGTCTCTGTGCAGGATGAAGTCTGGGTGCACGTGGCCCATCCCAGCGTTCCCGGCTCTCCAAATAGACATTCCTCTGCCAGCCAGGCCCCTCTGCTGCCTGACCTGGAGTGTCTCTGTGCCCTGGCTCAGCTTTTGGATGGTCTCTGCCTGGGCTGGAGGTCCCTTGTCAGCCATGGCCAGGAGCAGTACTCTCAAGGAGCATGGACAAGATGGGGCAGATACCTGTGGGTGAGGGCGATATGGGCTGGGTAGGTACCCTGAAAGGTGTCTGTTAGTAAAAGAAGGTCACCTAGGAGAACTTTGTAAAAAAAAAATTTCCAGGCTTTACTCTCAAGAAGTTTTGTTCAGGGGGGACGGGGCAAAAAAAAAAAAAAAAAAAAGTTTTGTTTAGTCAATAGGTATGAAATAGAAACTAAGTGTCCATAGTTTTAAATAGCTCCCTGGATGATTCTGATGCCTCCTGAGGTTTGGAAATCACTTTACTCCAATAGATGGGAATAAATCAATGCGTGTTTGTATTTACATAAGGAAATAATGGAAAGATAAACAAGAAACTAGTAAAAATGGTTACAGGGTGGAGGTGGATGAGGGCAGGGATAGGAACAAGATCTCTCTCTCTCTCAGCTTTTAACCCATTAAAAAGTTTAAAGAAGCATTTCAGCTTAACAGGAAACAAAACCAAAAAACCCCACCTCATTTTTAAAAAGTTGATACTGAAGGCCAGAAAGTATCACTGTATCTGTGGCCAGGTTTCTTACCTGGGAAGTAATTCCAGTTTTTGTTATCAGTCATTTAAATATTTATTTTTTCATCAGCATAATCCCATAGAAGTTATACTGGTAGGCAGGAGAAGGGGATAGACTTTAGAGGGAAACTGGAAGAATTTGGGTTCTTTGCCTTGTTCTGTAGGGATGGGACCTCTGTGGTAGACCTGATACCAGGAAATATGGGCCCAGGACAAAATGGGTTGAGAAGAAAGAGTTGAAACAATGATTCTCAATCTTAGTTGTATATTAGAATTACCGAGAGTCATTTAAAAAATAAGAATCTCCGTTAGTATACACATGCACACATACCCAACCTAGGACAATTATTCTTAGTTCTTAAAACTTTTTATTTATTCATTATATATATATTTTTTTTACTTGAACCGCCTTTCAAGAAATCTTAAAGCTTTTTAAAATGGGTTCTTAAATAACCACAGATAGTAAAAGACCAATTCAATTAGAATTTCTGCATGTGAGAGCAGGCCTTTTTTAACACTCCACGGATGGATCAATCCAATGTGTAGCCAAGCTTGAGAACCACTGGATTAGAGTAACAAGAAACTTATCACCATCATAACTTTGCCTATTTCCCTTTTATGTCTTTTATCATTTTAGTGTATTAAAAACATTTAGTGAATGTTTCATTTGTAAGACATGATTGTTAGTATATTATGTCTTTAATTTATTCTTCCATGTTTTCTCTCACTATTTCTTTGAAAAGTGTAACCTGTTTCCCTCTTTTTCTTTTTTTTTTTTTTTGAGACAGAGTCTAGCTCTGTTGCCCGGGCTAGAGGCATTAGCCTAGCTCACTGCAACCTCAAACTCCTGGGCTCAAGCAGTCCTCCTGCCTCAGCCTCCTGAGTAGCTGGGACTACAGGCATGTGCCACCATGCCCGGCTAATTTTTTCTATATATATATTTTTAGTTGTCCAGCTAATTTCTTTCTTTTTTTTTTTTTTTTTTAGTAGAGACAGGGTCTCGCTCTTGCTCAGGCAGGCTGTCCTCAAACTCCTGAACTCAAATGATCCACCAGTCTTGGCCTTCCAGGGTGCTAGGACTAAAAGCATGAGCCACCACGCTCGGCCTGTTTCAAGTCCTTCCTTCCCATCTTTTTCTTTGTTTTTAAAATTGTTTTTACACATGTAACTTTTAACATAAGCAAATAATTTTTATTTTTTAACTTTTTATTCTGGAATAATGTTAGACTTACAAAGATAGCACAGAGAATTTTCATATATCCACCTTTCACTAATGTTTATGTCTTATATATTTATAGTAAAATTATCAAAACCAAGAATTTAAAACTGGTACAATACTGTTTTTTTTTTTTTGAGACAGAGTCTCACTGTGTTGCCTAGGCTAGAGTGCTGTGACGTCAGCCTAGCTCACAGCAACCTCAAACTCCTGGGCTCAAGCAGTCCTCCTGCCTCAGCCTCCCAAGTAGCTGGGACTACAGGCATGCGCCACCATGCCTGGCTAATTTTTTCTAATTTTGGTAGAGACGGGTCTCACTCTTGCTTAGGCTGGTCTCGAACTCCTGAGCTCAAACGATCTGCCCA
>CAUYPO010025500.1:0-29978 GCA_963574435.1 Cheirogaleus major | reverse complement strand
TAGATCTACCATTTGATCCAGCAATCCCATTACTGGGCATCTACCCCAAAAAACAAAAGTCACTTTAGGAAAAAGACACCTGCACTCGAATGTTTATAGCAGCACAGTTCACAATTGCAAAGATGTGGAAACAACCCAAGTCCCGCCAATCAATACATGAGTGGATTAATAAAATGTGGTATATGTATACCATGGAGTACTATTCAGCTATAAGAAACAATGGTGATATAGCACCTCTTGTATATTCCTGGCTAGAACTGGAACTCATTCTATTAAGTGAAGTATCCCAAGAATGGAAAATAAGTACCACATGTACTCACCAGCAAATTGGTATTAACTGATCAACACCTAAGTGGACATGTAGGAATAACATTTATTGGGTGTCTGGCAGGTGTGTGTGGGGAAGGGATGGGTATATACAAACATAATGAGTGTGATGTGCACCAACTGGGGAATGGACACACTTGAAGCTCTGACTTGAGGGGGGAGGGGAGACAAGGGCAATATAAGTAACCTTAACATTTGTACCCCCATAATATGCTGGAAAAAATTAATAAAGGAAAAAAAAGAAAAAATGTGTCTTACTTATCATAATATTCAGTTTATATAAAACAGTCAATGGCAGCTATTATTGTTATTCAATGAAATTCTATGTTAAGACTTCTAATCATGAAGTTGGTGATTATAATAGTAAGTTAAATGCCATGATTATTTACACTTTTAATAATGCCGTATTTGGATTAAGGGCCTTGTATGTCAGACACAAATATCCTCTTTGTCATGCACTGGGCACCAGCAGTTGTACTAAATATAAATTTATCAGACATACAAGTTTGAATTGGTAGTTACCAATTTCCTGTGTGGTAAACTAAGCTGCTTTATACTTTCCAAATATATACAATAATCCAAAAATGGCGTGCTACCACTTGAAGATAGTCTGGTGGCCTATCATGTCAACGACTTGCCCATCTTACTTGGTAAAGCTACCTAAGATGCTTTTCCATAGCTGAATAGATGCACTCAGTTTGAAGTTAGCTTCACCTCATCCTGTCCTGTCTCAGGAATGGGTAGCGTTAGATTTGGCCATGACATTAATATTAAAGCATCTGTTGTCCCTTGCACTTCCATAGGAGCATCCTAGACTATCTATACAAATGTTAAAATAAGTATTTAGGAAGGTTTCTCTTATTAACTTCAATATGAAGTGAAATGTAGTGACATCATGTATACTTGAGAGTCCTGACCAGTACTTAGGGAGCATGTAGGCATATGTTGTTGTTGTCACGTATTGGTCTCTTTATCTCTGAAAGCTTTTAATCGTGATGGCACAGCCTCATTAAAAATTTGAGTCACTATTGTACTTTGAATTTTCCCAAATGCCTACTGAAATGACCAAAAGTATATATATATATTTTAATATTGTATCATGATGTAGACACCACGGCAGTAAGCAAAACTCATATTCTTGACCACCTAAAATTTCCTGATGACATCAATCCTATGTCATCTGATGATAAATAAACTTGTACATTTGGTGGATATTTTCTTTATCATGCTGAGCATACACACTTAAAAAAAATAACTATGTGCTGATTTGCTTTGATTTGTTCAAATGGGTGAAATAAAAGTCGCCAATCCCAATATTGGTCAAAGAGCTTCCTGAAGGAATGAAATAAGTGACTTCTTTTCCTTTTGTTTCTGTTCTGATTTTCTTTCTTTTTTTTTCTTTCAAGGAATATAATGTGGCTTCTATACTATAATAATCAGATACCTTACAGCAACCTACCTTCCTTGGGCTAAGCTGTATTTTGCTGTTTATCTTTTAATCTTCCAATTTCAAGCACATAGCAAAGCCCTTTATATATATATATATATATATATATATATTTTTTTTTTTTTTTTTTGCCTAGGGAATTTTTGAAGAGCTGAAAGCAAAAGCTCAAGGCTCTTCCTGCCTTTTGTGAAAGTCTAAACACAGGGAAGAGATTATGTTGGGCTTCCGGGAGAAGAATGGGGGAGAGGGGCAGCACTTGGAGAAAATGTGGGTGAAATGAAGAAGGGGAAATATTCTTCATTAGCAGTGGCTTTCTGAGACATTAACAGAAACGTTCAGTGTACGCAACACCTGGTTTGCTAGCCTTGGGAAGAAAACTGGTTTTCATAACCCCAGAGATCAAGTAGATGGAACAAGAGCTCATTGAGTTGCCAGGGCTCCCAATAAGGGCAGTGTAGTGGCAAACACAGAGAAGCAGCTCTTTGGCAAGCAGGGCAATTCTCTCCTGAACAATTGTCTTCCTACCTTAACAGGTAGATGAAATCTTATCTGGGCAAGAAAATATATAGATGATTGATAGCTAGCTAGCTACATAGATTTTTTTCCTTCCTTTATAAAGATAAAAAGATTTGAATATATAAATATATTTATTCTCTCTCTCTCTCTCTCTCTCTCTATATATATATATATATATATATATATAAAATTCCCAAGACAATTTATTTGAGCTCCACATATTAGATGCTCACAAGCATCTAAAAGGATAAGAAAACAAAGAAAAATATTACACAAAAAAATCCTGTAGTTCAAAAAAGTAGATGCATCTGAGTTATTGGAGGAAGTATCCTGTGATGAGACAGATCACACACCAAGCCGACTCTGGGAGAAAACTGTTTTTAAAATCTAATTTGCATTCTCCATGGATTCTATAAGATATTACATAAATGAAAAAGGAAAAATTTCAGAGCAGGAAAGATTACGTTCAGAGACAAACTGTTATACTAAACATGAAAAATACAGCAGAGGCCCTAAAGAACAGAATGAATAGTAAATCAAGAAATTAGATAAATAGCTTGAGAAATTCTCTTAGAGCTCAAAGCAAAAAATCACAAGCAATGATTATAAGAAAAATATAAAAGGCAAAGGGGATAGATCCAAGAAATATAATATGAATAAAATAGGAAAGTTCTTTTCATACATTTTCCCACAGAACAGCACTAATAGAAAATAAATATATTTGCATGCATCGGTGTGTATGTAGGGGAGAGTAAGTGTTGGTGGGAGATTAGCAGGAAAAGGCTGACCACAGGTGGAATATCAGGTGATACAAGACAAGCAGAAACTGTGTTTTAAATCTTTTATTTTTTCCTTAGAATTACTGCACATTTATATTTTATGCAAAAATATAACCAAGTTTTTAATTTAACTTCATGGGAAAAAAGGAACATATTTCATAGAGCTTTCTGCTACTTCAATTAGTTGTCAAAAAGTATGAAAAAGATTTGGTGAACTTTTAAAATACATTATTAAACGTTCTAAACAAATAATACATAAATAACTACCCCAAAAGTTAAGGAAGCATAGAAGTCACTTTTTTGTCTTGAAGGTTTGGTAATCCTGGTGTATTAGAATCTTATTTTTGATGGTCTTGGTGAACAGAGACTATAAAGAAATCCCAGAGCCTGTACAAGATGCAGCATGCTACAGGAAAATCTCTGCAGCCCAACTCCCAGCATACCTGGCCCCAACCTAACCCCCAAATAACCCCTGAATCTCCAAATGGCCATGCACTCAAAGCTGAGGGCAAACAAAATGGCAAAGCCCATGGGAAATTTCATACTGGTTTTTAATTTTTCAGTTATGCAGGTAATATAAAGCTTTGGATTTGGTTTAAGGTGGTTAAATTATAAGGACCATAGGTGTCTTGGAAAAGCACAAGTAAGCGCTTTCTGGAGGGAATTCCCTTTGCTATATGTCTTAATTAATTTCTGAAAATCATTTTCACATGCAATGTAGCACACAATCAAAGGTATGGCCAAATGCCCAACAAAATTAGTCCTCATGAGCAAACCCAGCGAAATCAAACACAACAAAATACCCTAAAAGACTTCATATGTTGGCACCATTAGACAAAGACCGTAAAACAACTGGGTTATGTATAAAGAAATGCTAGATAAGTTTAAAGATACCTGCAAAAACAGAAAACTAGGAAAAATGCAACATTGCATATTTGAAAAATAACCAGATAAAATTTCTAGAAATTAAAAAGAAAATTAACCTAATGTTTTTAAAAGATGGCTTTAACAGAAAATTAGATGCACCAGAAGAAAGAATGACTAAACTAGAAGATAAATTAGAATACATTATCCAGAGTATAGCACACAAAAAGACTAAAGTAAGATTAATATAGAAGAGGATAAGAGTCATAGAAGGTAAAGTGAGGATTGTTAATATCTATAGAGCCAGAATTCAAGAAGGAGAAAAAAATTGAATGGGACAAAGGTAATAAGTGAGGATCCATTCAATAGCAGATTAGACAAGGTGAAGACAGAATTGATGAATAGATTGACAGGTCAATAGAAGTATGATTGACAGGTCAATAGAAATATCTGAACTGAAGTCATAGAGAGATGAAAAAACTGAAATTACATAAAATAGCATAGTGATACAGTGCAAAACAGGAATATTAACACATGTGTAATCACAGTCCCAGGAGGAAAAGACAGAAAAAATGAGACAAAATCAATACTTAAAAGGATGATAGCTAAGAGTTTCTGAGACATGATAAAAGGACTTCAGTGCACATATCCTATGAATCAAATGAGTCTCAGGCAGGACTTATATTAATAAAAAAAATCAACATCTAGACAAATTATAGAGAAACTGCAGAAAATCAAAGGGAAAGAGGAAACTTTAAAAGCAGTCAAGGAATAGAGGTAGATTATCCTCAAAAAAGCTATAGTTACACTGACAGTTGACTTCTCAACAAAAATAATAAAATTTAGAGGTTTGTTGAATAATACTTCAATGTGCATAAAGAATATAACTTGCAAGACAGGATTGTATATCTATTGAAAATATCTTTTAAGACTAAGATGAAATAAAGACATTTCAAGTCAAATAAAAATTGAGAGAGTTCACCACCAGCACTAAAAGAAATTTTAAAACATGTACTTCAGGCCAGGTGTGGTGGCTCACGCCTGTAACCCTAACACTGTGGGAGGCCAAGGCAGGAAGATTGCTTGAGGTCAAGAGTTCAGACAACTAAAAATAGAAAAAAATTAGCCAGGTGTGGTAGTGCAAGTCTATAGTCTCAGCTACTTGGGAGGCTGAGGCAGGAGGATCACTTGAGCCCAGGAGTTTGAGGTTGCTGTGAACTAGGCTAACGTCATGGCACTCTAGCCCAGCAACAAAGCAAGACTCTGATTTTAGATGAAAGATCTGAATTTTAAAAAGGGATAAAAAGTAGAGGAAGTGAGGAATATGTGGGCTACTCTAAAGGAATTTAACTGTAAAAATAAAAAAGCAAACTTTTGAGTATTTAAAAATGTCTAATTAAAATATTGACAAAAGTTTATAAAAATTAGAGAGGGCAAGTAGATTTAAATTTTTAAAAATCTCTATGTATTGTTCAACATAAGAATAAATGTATTAATTAACATTAGATTTTTTCCACCTGTGATGTTTTATTTATTTATTTATTTCAGCATATTATGGGGGTACAAATGTTAAGGTTACGTAGATTGCCCATTTCCCCCCTCGAGTCAGAGCTTCCCAAAGTACAAAGTAAAGAATAAAAACAGGATATACAATTTCCAAATAAGTAGTAGAAAAATATGAAATGCCAAAAATGAACAGCCCAAAAGAAGTCAAGAAAGAAGAAAATGTCCTAAAGAGGCAAGAAAAATAGCAAACACAAAATAAGTTGGTGAATTTGACCCCAACATATCAGTAGTTGTTCATTTATACGAACAATGGATTACTTGCCTGACTATTATCGGTCTAGATCAAAACAAAACAAAACAAAATCCAACCATATGTTTGTTTGTTTTACAAGAGACATATCTAAACAAAACAAAACAAACAAAAATATCAGAAATATTAAAAGGAATGCTGCCAAAGCATCGCTTGGAGAAATGTATATTCTTAAAATGAGTTAGAAATGAAGAAAGGTTGCAGATGAATAAGCCGAGTATTAAACTCGAACATTGGAAAATTATAGAAGAATAAACCAATAAGAGTGGAGAAAAGTAAATAATAAAGTTAGGAACACATATTAATAAAATAAAAACAAATATACAACATAAAGGAGCAATACAACCCACCATTGAAAATGTCTCGTAAAACTGATAACTCTTTGATGAGGCTGACTCAAAAAAAAAATAAGAGAAAGCACAAGTACCAGCATCACTGTAGATCCTTTGCACATTAAAAAATATAAAAGGATATTATGATGAATGTATGCCTAAAATACAAAGATTTAGATAAAATAGAAAAGTCCATAGAAAAGATTTAAACTGAAAACACTGACTCAGAAAGAAATGGAAAAGCTAAACAATCCTATAACCAGGGAAAAATTAAATCAGTAAGAAAACATTTTGCAAAGAAGACCTCTTGGCCCTGGTGACTATCAATTTATTGCCTCTCAGCTCCAAATGTACCTTCAATATATGCTGCTTCACTTTTCATTTCTGAAATTGTACACTGCAGGCTACATGTTCCAGAAGGCAGGACCAGATGGCAAAGGGTTGCCTGATCCACATGAGATGTTGAGGCATCCAGACATAAACTGGTACTGTAATAAGCCTCAGATTTCAGAGTTTGTTTGTTGTAACAGCAAACCTTATTTATTATGACTAATACCCATGTGTATAGGAAGAAGCCTGTATGGTACCTCTAGATATTAAAATATTAATTATGATTCTTTTTGAATACAGGATTGTATGTGGATTTTGATTTTCCTTGGTTTCAGCTATTGTACAGGTGGTTCGAAAAACTTCTTTTGAATGATCTCATCCTGCATATTGGGGATTAAAAAAATAGTACAGGTGTTCAGTGGTGTTTTAGGATTTTTCTAACCGAATAGGAGCAAAAGTCATATTAACTACTTAGCATTCAAATGATATGTATGTAGATCCACATCAGTGGATCGGGGGTAATTTTGGATTCACTGATCAGCAAGACCAGGCCTTTATTGACTGTCAATAACTATATCCCTATGTCAGACAGAGTAGTTGAGTCAAAATCAAGGATAGTTCACATCTACTATGAGCCTGGCACAGCTAACTCATTTAATCCTCACAGCCACCCTTTGAGGTGGGTAGTATTGTCATCTCCAGTTTTCAGAGGACACTGAAGCACAGAGAGGTGAAGTGACTTGCCCAAGATCTCTGTCTGTAAAAGCTGAAGTGAGGATTCCAGACCAGGTAGGTTTGTGCCAGTCCTTGCACGCTTACTCTATGCTATATTAGACCCTATAATGCCCTTCTCTAAATGAATCTTAGGAGAAAATATGTCAATAAGAGGCAAGTCCACACTGGAGAGATACTACCCTTGGAGGAAATGGACCAGTAAGAAACAGGCCTGCTTCTGACTGACCAAGATGATATTACAAAGGGCAGGAGGCTAAAATAGGAATGCGGTGGAAAGTGACAAGGCCATCACAAGAAGAAAGGGTCACTTCAGCTTTTTAAAGTATACCCTGTTTGTTGCAATGTTGCTGCCAGCCTGAGATGGTTGTAGTCATGCCCACGTAAATTTCAAGCCTGATAATGGACACGATGGGGCACATACATAGTGCAAGAGAAGTCAGGGACATCCTATCTAACTTCCACCCCTGGATGAAGTGGCTCCCATTGTCTTGAGTTGGCTGCTTCAGGACCACAGTAGAAAATTAAGGGTGAGGATGAAGAGATTGATACCAAGTTAATTCTCAAATATTTAGGACTCCTCGTTCTACAATAATTGCTATTAAGAGTGCTGTCAGGGCAATTCAGTCATAAGAGTTAAAATATGGACTATTGATAATACTTTAACTGATCCAGCAATTCTGCAGCTAAATAGCCCTCTATCTAGCCCAGATACTCTCAGAAGAAGCCTTGGCAGCCATTGATTAAATAAATCCCTATTGCTTCTGAGCTGTTACATGAGTTGCCCAAACAAGAACCTACTTTGTTCTAAGAGTTGTCATCTCCACACTCCACTTTGATTTGGCACCATGTCTGAAGACACTGTTATTGTTCTGTCCATGGCATCTCTAAATACCTGGCCTGACTTGGCTGGTTGCCAGTCACATCACTTGTCTTTGTCCTCAGTATCAATTGTTCTGGAGAACAACTGTCAATCTCTCTGAGATGTTGCACCTCTACCCCCAAACTTTAACAGAATGAATTTTAGTTTGTTTTCTGAGCTATATTTTAAACTAAACCACCCCACTGCTATCTCTCAATTTTCTTAAAATTTGATAATAGAAAACATATATATATATATATTTTTTCCCATTAAACATGTTTCTCCATTAAGCATTTCGAAAAGTAAAAACAAATAACCCTAAAATGATAAAATTGGTACTGAGTGGTAGAACTGTAGATGGTTACTTCCTAGATTTTATGAAATGTTAGGTTACTTTAGTAATGGTAAATTCAATAGTAAATAAATAAGAAGGCAATATGATTCTTTCACAAAAATCTTTATAATTGTTAATATATAATTCTTAATGTTATATTTTATATATGCATATATATACAAAAATATGTGTATATAAAGATATAAGTATATGTTTATACACGTGTGTTTATGCATGTATGCACATATACATATAAACTCTTAGAGCCAAAGGGACCTTAAAAATAATCTTTCCTCTGTCACAGAATCTAAAATTATCTTTTGTGGCCTGTGGTCACTTTAAATCTATTTATATTTTAATTTTCATATTAATCGGCTGATTTGCCTGGAATAGCAGAGAAACAGGGAGTCACTGGATATCAGAGTCAGAGGAAACTTAGACCCAATTCAGCCCCCTGCTAGGAAAATGATTAATTTATAATCATAATAAGAGGTGACTAAGGAAATCAAGCCAATTTTGTTAACAGGTGTATCTTGGGAATAATTTATTCTGGGCAAGAAGCCAATTTCAAGATCATTCTTTTCTAAGTAGAGTTTCATGTTCAGTCCCTTTGCTATGTTTACATAATGCCAAAAGCAAACTGGCAATTGAGCCATTTTAGTCAAAATGTCAAAATATCATTCATCTATTTGGTCAACATGATACAAACCATTAAATTTATCAATTATTTTCCCCTAAATTGAACGGATGTTTTGGTATCTGTAGGCATATCTGCATATGATGTTTAAGTCTTTCACCTTCAGATGTCCTACCCTCCAAAGTATTATCCAAGAGGAAATACTTATATAATGGACTACATAAGACAATGAATGAATACACTACTGCCATTCCCACACCTTGGAGAATCTCACAAACATGTTGAGAAAAGAAATCAGAAACAAAACAAATACAGTATGGTTCCATTTTTATAAAGTTCAAAAATAGGCAAAATTAATCTATGATGATTAAAACCAGAAGAGAAATTCCCTTTTGTGGAGAGGACTGTGATCACCAGGAAAGGGGACTAGGAAGTATTTGGTATGAGGAGCTAGTGATAGTCTATTTCTTTTCTTTTTTTTTTCTTTTTCTGTTGCCCTGGCTAGAGTGCCCTGGTGTCAGCCTAACTTACAGCAACCTCAAACTCAAGGCTCAAGCGTTCCTCCTGCCTCAGTTTCTCGAGTAGCTGGGACTACAGGCTTGTACCACCTTGCCCAGCTAATTTTTTCTATTTTTAGTTGCCTGGCTAACTTTTTTTTCTTAATTTTTAGTAGAGATTGGCTCTCACTCTTGCTCACGCTGGTCTCAAATTCTTGACCTCAAGCGATCCTCCTGCCTTGGCCTCCCGGAGTGGTAGGATTATAGATGTGGGCCACCATGCCTGGCCCTGTTCTATTTCTTGATCAGGTTGCTGGTTACATGAGTTTATGGTTCACTTTATTAAAAAGCCATTGGATTTTTACATCTATTAGCTGTGCACATTTCCTCTGCCTTATACATCAACAAAACAACATTTACAAACAAACAAAGGCAATATAACCAGGTACATTCTATACTTGGTCACATTACAAGCCACTCAAATGCATGTGTCTCATACAAACACACAACACACGTATAACTTAGATTTATAAAACTAATTAATGAAGTAACCACTGAAAAGGTAAACCTGGTTCAAACCAGGAATTCACCAGGAAAGACAGACTGAAATCATTTTCTGAATTAGAGACAAAACCATTTAACGTTGCACACGGCAATAAAACTAACTTTTGTGATTATCTGTTCTATCCAAGTAAAATATGCTCCAGGCTCATGTGGAAAGCACACAGAACTCTCCTTTATGGGTGTCAGTGCTACTCAGAATTAGATCAATCATTTGAAGAACTGAGTGTGTGGAATGAAGTGGGTTCTAACGACTGAATAAATAAATATTTAAATACTTGGAATTTCTCTAGGTAGTTAAAATTTTTAAAAAAACTTGAAATTTTGTAAATATAACTCCACAATTGAAATTTTCTATACTTCCTATAGGTCTTCTGCTAGTATATCTGAATTAATGTTTTTTTTTTTTAAATAAATGGTACTTGATAACAGAAGAACATCAACTGCAAAAGTACAGCCCAGTTAATGTTTAGCATTTTTAGATTCACATTTGAACTTTCAACTCTGCACAAACAAATCTGAAGGTATTGACCTGTTGCTTTGCTGAGAAATACGTGTGAATTCAGCAGACTGAGAGACTGCTGTGGGGAAGCGTCACTAATACAGTAACAAACCCGCCGTGTGGTTCTCTCACCTCTCTGCATCCACAATGATCTTTGTGAAGGGTCTGATGATGTCACATCACTTACAATATTTTAAATTATAAAATTATAAGTTAGCTGTTTCTACGTGGTCTTAAACCATAGTCCATTTAGTATTTGGCAGACAGTCATGGAGCCCTTTCAATGTGACAGGTTCTGTGCCAAGTGCTGGGTCCATGTGTAAGAAGTGAGTGGACACATTTTGGGTATATTTTGACGTCAGAGGATGATTTTCTAATGGATTGGAATGTGCAGACAGGAGGAGGGTATGAATCACAATGACCCTGAGTTTTTTTCTCTTAAGAAATCAGAAGGATGTCACTGCAATCTACCAAGATGATAAAAAATGTGGGAAGATCAGACTTAAAGGGTGGGAGAATTAGGAGCTTAATTTTGGACTCACTTTAGGTTGAAAATGCTTATTAGACATTCAAGATGGAGATAATAAGCAAGCAGGTGCATATGTGGACCTCAAATTCAGGAAGAGGTATAGTCTGAAGGTGCAGACAGAGGTGGTTTTTAAAACCACGGGCCTGACTGAACTCACAGGAGGCATGTATGGATAGAGAAGAGGCCCAAGGACAGAAAGAAACAAAGCAAAGGAAACCAAGGAGAGACTAGAGAGAGCAGCAGGAGAACCAAGAGAAAGTGGATCCTGGAATAGGAAGAAGGGCTACCTGCCAGGAATGAGGATTGGGTGAAGGTAGCGGAGGTATGAAGAGAGAGAGAAAAGTTGCAAACGCTTAGGTCATTAAGTATGAAATGTCTGATTCCCTTAAGTACTAAGTTTGACAGTTGATATCTCTGATGTTTTCACTTTGACACTTCTTGTTTTATTCTTATTGTGAAGATACATCCTCAGTCTTTCAAATGCATGATTTCTCTGAAAAAAAAAAAAGAGTGTGTTAAACCAGTGGTACCCAACCTTTTTTGGCACCAGGGACCAGTTTCATGGAAGACAATTGTTCCATAGACTGGGCCTGGGGGTGGGGGGAACAGTTTCAGGATGATTCAAGTGTGTTACATTTATTGTGCAGTCAAGCCTCTCTGCTAATGATAATCTGTATTTGCAGCTGCTTCCCCAGCGCTAGCATCACCGCCTCCGCTCCACCTGAGATCACCACGCATTAGATTCTCATAAGGAGCACAACCTAGATCCCTCGCATGCGCAGTTTGCAGTAGGGTTCACGCTCTACTGAGAATCTAATGCCACTGCTGATCTAACAGGAGGTGGGGCTCAGGCGGTGATGCGAGCAACGGGGAGCAGCTGTAAATACAGATGGAGCTTTCCTCACTTGCCCACTGCTCACCTCCTGCTGTGTGGCCTGGCTCCTAACAGGCTAAGGAAGGGTACTGGTCCACGGCCTGGGGGTTAGGGACCGCAGTGTTAAAGGACCTGGAGATCTTTAGACTCCTTGTGATGCTTTAAGTAAAGCGGAGTTGAGGAAACGATGGAATCAGCAGGCAAAGCATCCGTTGTAATTACCTCTACAGAGAAGTCGAGAGGCCCGTTTGGAAGTGAGCAGGACGAGCTGGGAAATGGGAAGACGAGGTATCTGCACAAGCTCTTCCTTCATTATTTCACCAGTATCGCTAATATTTCTAGGTCAGATGGAAGTTTAATAAGCTCACTGCATAAGACTACGTGGTGACTGATTAGAATAGCCTGAGGGGGGAAGGGGGAAGAGAGACAAGACTCCTCTTTCTGCTGAGAGCTGTGACCACGGCTGGGAATATGAACTTCCTTTCCTGTCTGTATGAAACTCAGAGTTACTGGCAAACACTCCTTTGGAAACCAACTGTTGGTCATGGGGAGTCCACTGGCAAATGAATACCACCTGTTGTGTTTCTGATTCATAGGAGCCATGTGGAGAATTAATATCCTGCTTATCTAGAAGCAAGGGAGTTATTATGGACGGCAGAGAAGAAAGCTGCCAAGTTCAGATGTTCCCAAGGCTGCCGCTGCTGCTGCTGAACATGAAGCCGTATGAAGCATAACACCAAGTGCAGGAAAATAAAAACTCAGCCAAGAATAGCGAACTGCACTTTCAGCGGATAATGGACAGTGGAGATCGCTGCTGTCCTGAGAGTCTCTTCTCCAAAACAGTCACCTTTTAAGTGATTCGATTTCACCACTAAACAGTTTGTCTAGAAGATAAGTGCTCAATTAAGGCAGAGGGGGAGTGGCATTTGCAGAGATTAATGTTTTAGGCTTTTAGATCCCATGCTGGAGGGGAAAAAAAACAGAAATCTATTTCTTTAACTACCCAGAACGATGCATGCCTTCCTCCAGCTAATTGCTGCTGGGAGAGTGTGGCTTTCTTGAATTAGCATCCAACCTGGACCACTTTCCTGAAAGCTGATGACTTGTAGGCTGGAAAAGGGCAGGTTTGGAGAACTACAGAAATGGAACCAGAGCATTTTCTTTCAAAGGTAGCACACTTTACCCCAGAGAAATTAGAGGGTAATGTGTCTGTAGACTTCTTGGCTGGCTGGAAATCTTCACTTGGTTTTTAAACCTTCTTAGGTCAGGTTCCCTGGGGCTCTGGTGTCTCACCTCTGGAAAGCAAGGTCAGTTTTAATGGTGGAAATTAGTATGAAGGAGAGAGGATGAGCTTCAAGGTGAAGGGAAGTAGCTGTTTAAATAGCCACGGTGTTTACACTGCCCGGACTACTACCTAGCGATTGCAGCTTATTCTGGAAGTTTGCTGGAAGAAGTCCCACTGGCGGGGGAGCCTCCGAAGGCAGTGCTGCAGATAAAAAGTGCAGACATTAAATTCCACTTAAACATCGGTTGGACTTTCCTCCCAATTCTTCTGGGTGCAGCTACCCTTGCACCCCTGCCTAGGGAACCCATCATGTGGGGGGTCTCATATAACCATTCATTGTAGTGGCTTCTGGTGCTCTTCCTCATCCAGCTGGAAGACCAAAAGCAAACGGAACTTCAGTGAGGCTATGCACCACCTATCAGATCTCTGTAGCACGAGAGAAGGCCAACGAGCATGATGACCACATATTCCCAGAACTGCCGAGGTGCTGAGCAGGCAGGTGATTTATTGCTGTGGAAAGCCAATGAGAGATACTAAAGGGGCAGGCCACAGGAGATTGGTGGCTAACTGATTTCCTAATGGCCTGAAAGAGCCCCAGTGCCTTCCTCCTCACCTAATTTAATAGGAGAAGGTGCCCTTTGGATGAGGGAGAGAATCTGAATCATTAACACTAGCTGGATGGTTTTTAAGATAAGAGGAAAGAGGACTGAGACTAAGGAGAAGTGCAGAAAGTTGGGAAATTCTTTTTATTCACTGAGAAATATGTACTAAAGACTTATTCTGTGGTTTCTTGGATCATGGGACAAATCCTTAGAGAATATAAAGTTTTAGAATCTCATACTCCACAATACACACACACACACACAGATTTTACATATAATTGAAGAGTTTGTGTACTCCTAAATGTTACCCATAAAGCTCAGCTTAGGAATTTCTGTCCTATATAGATTAAGAGAGAAATGCTTCATCGAATAACAAAATCCCCTTTTGAAAAGTTCAAAAATATTTTATAAATGTGGATAGGGATTTTTTGTTGAAACAAATAAATAGACGATAGATGTGGGTTTTTTTTTCTCTCTTACTGAAGTAAATTTTTGCATATTCGCCTCCCAGATTCTTTTCCAGGCTTCCCTTGTCAATTTGTTACCTCCAAAATTAAATATGGGTAAAACTTAGCATCTATTAGCAAAATATATATTTAGCATTTACAATGTGCAAATATGCTAAGAGCCCTGCCAAGTATCCAGAGGTGAACAATGTGTGCCCTAGATGCTCAGAGAGATTCCAGTGTAAAAATGAGATACTTACAAAAGCAGCTCTAATATGTCCTAGAATGTCAGAAGATAAGAGTTCATTTCTGGGTGACATAATCTGGAATAGTTTCATGAATGACCCACAATTTAAACTCATGTTAACTCAGTATTTTTCAAACACTTTTATTCCTTTGTATTTCATGTCACAGTGAAGAACACATATTCATATAGATCTACCATAAAAATTTCACAAAGAATATCTTCCCATGTGATGGGCTATATACTTTGTTATGTATTCTACTCTATTATACACCACTTAACCAAAAATCCTGGTTGGAACCCATAAATCTTGTTCCCCAACCCAGTGAGTTGTTGTCTACTATCTGATAAACGCTGCCTTAAAGGATGGCAAGAGTATGGGTACTTTGCATTATTAATGACACTTGATCTTTCCAGAAGTTCTATGTGATAGATCTCACTTTCTTTTTTTTTTTTTTATTTTTTCCTTTTATTTCATCATATAATGGGGGTACAAATATTGTTAGGGTTACATACATTGCCCCTACCACCCCTCCCCCCCACATGTCAGAGCTTCAAGCGAGACCAATCCCCAGGTGTCACGCACGGCTCACATTATGTAACTCTACACTCCCTCCCCCCTCCTGCCTGCCCTCCATCCAACATAGATCTCACTTTCAATCCCGTTTGTCAGATAAGGAAACCGAGGCTTTGCGAGATTAAGTTACGTTGTCTACGGTCATGCAGCTATAACAGAGTGCAACAGGGACTTGAGCCCAGCTCAAGGTGACTATGTAAAGGCACAGACCTTGAAAAGGTACAGAGGGAGGAGATGATAGTTTGGGGAAATGTACAGTTTGGCTGTCTCATAGGGTATAAATAGGAAAATTGGGAGAGATGGTTATAACAGAAATTACATCATTAATTCAAGTAAAATTCTTTTTTTGTGTTTAATCTCTTATGTCATTCTCAACTTCCTCCTGGAAAATCTCCTTGCAACTTTAGTCTGATTCTCTCAGACCTGGTTTGTAGCAATGTCCATTGAGGAATACAACGCGACTCACAGGAGGTTGTTGAAAACTTACGTGCGTGGGGAAAATAAAAAGAACAGAAGAAAAGATATAACAGGAAACTTGTCTCCAAAAAATCGTACTGAGAAGGCAGAACTGACATATATGGAACATGTGCAAGCATGTAAAGTGAAATGTTAATTTATTTTTTAATGTTAAAATAGATGGGACAAATTACAGGTAAAATTTGATAGTCAGAAAGAGAGAAAACATTTTCAGTTATCCCTTAGAATGCACTGTTGCTGCTCCCCCGAGAGTCAAAGTCCTCTCCCCAGCTACCAACCAGCCTCTCCCTAACAGGCATTTCAATCTCAGTACATCCAAAAGAGGACTTTTGATGGATGTTCACCCTCAAGACTGCCCCCCACTCCCTGCCCCGCCATGCCAGTGCTACTCATTTTGGTAAATAGCACCAAACTCTTGTTCAGGCCAAAACCCCTGAGAATCACTTAAAAAAAATTTTTTTTCAGCACTTCATGCAAGGTTTAATGACTTTTTCCACACATGCATTATGGTGATAATAGACATATACTTGTTTAACAAGCATGTATTAACTATCTCCCAAGTGCCAGAAAGAACAATCATTATTGAGGATAGAAATATGAATATAACATTGGATGTTGGGCCTGAAGAAACCTATAAGAAAGTTTTTTTTAGTATTATCATTTATTTAATTTTTTTTATTTCAGCATATTATGTGGGTACAAATGTTTAGGTTACATATATTGCCTTTGCCCCATCCGAGTTAGAGCTTCAAGCATGTCCATCCCCCAGATGGTGCACACCATACCCATTAGATGTGAATATACTCATCCCCTCACCCCCTTCCCATCTGCCTGACACCCGATGAATATTACTACTATAAGTGCACTTAAGAATTGATCAATTTAGAACTCAGGAAAATCAGCAAGGAAAAAATCAAACAACCCTATCAAAAAATGGGCAAAGGACATGAACAGAAACTTTCCAAAAGAAGACAGAATAATGGCCAACAAACATATGAAAAAATGCTCAACATTTCTAATCATCAGGAAAATGCAAATCAAAACCATAACGAGACATCACTTATCTCCAGTGAGAATTGCCTTCATTAATGAGTCCCAAAACAATAAATGTTGGCATGGATGTGGAGAGATAGGAACACTCCTACATTGCTGGTGGGACTGCAAACTAGTTCAACCTCTGTGGAAAGCAATATGGAGATACCTTAAAGCGATAAAAGTGGATCTACCATTTGATCCAGCAATCCCATTACTGGACATCTACCCAAAGGAACAAAAGTCACTCTATGAAAAAGACAGCTGCACTCTAATGTTCACAACAGCACAATTCACAATTGCAAAGATATGGAAACAACCCAAGTGCCCATCAATACGTAAGTGGATTAATAAAATGTGGTATATGTATACCATGGAGTACTATTCAGCTATAAGAAACAACGGTGATATAGCACCTCTTGTATTTTCCTGGATAGAGCTGGGACCCATTCTACTAAGTGAAGTATCCCAAGAATGGAAAAATAAGCACCACATGTACTCACCAGCAAATTGGTATTAACTGATCAACACCCAAGTGGACATATAGGAATAATATTTTTCGGGTGTCGGGCAGGTGGGGGGTAGGGAATGGGTATATACATACATAATGAATGGGATGTGCACCAACTGGGAGATGGACACACTTGAAGCTCTGACTCGAGGGGGTGGGAGGCAAGGGCAATATATGTAACCTTAACATTTGTACCCCCACAATATGCTGAAAAAATAAATAAATAAAAAGAAATAAAGTAAAAAAAGTTTCATAGCAGATCTGAAATTGAGACAAAGAAGAGCACAACTATTGAGTATTGGCACACACATATTCTAGTGGTTAGTCTTTGAATTATGTTGATATGAATAAAACTATCAAAAAGTTAAATGAGAAAACATAGGTAAAGAGAGAGTAATATAAGTTTCTTCATTGCTTCATAAGACATAGTTGAGTTTCTAATAGCATCATTTAAAGTGTCTAAAATTTTGCTTCCATTTATATGGTGAATTACATTTATATATTTGTGTATGTTGAACCATCCCTGCATCTCTGAGATGAAGCCCACTTAGTCATAATGGATTATTTTTTCATGAGCTGCTAAATTCGTTTTGCTAGGACTCATTGACAATTTTTGCATTTATATTCATAAGGGATATTGGTCTGTAGTTTTATTTCTTTTTCTTTTTTCTTTATTTTTTTTGAGACCTTTCCCAGCTTGGAACCTCTTGCCAGTTGGCTTCTCCTTAGGTTGTGATTAGCCTTCAGAAAGTTATTAGAAGAGGGAGTTGTTGCTTCTGGTCCCAAACTTGTGGGAGTTGCAGGTAGCTTCTGTTTCTTATTATATTATCAGGGTGCAGGCCTGTAGATCTATTCTAGCCAGCACCTGTTTGGAAGATCAAGAACTAACTGAGAAACAAATCCGAGAAACAGAATACAGGAAAAGGGAGGCTGAAGGCCAATATTGCCTATGGCTATCACGGTTCAATATTCTATATAGTAAACACAAGCGAGCAATATAAAAATAATATAATTCAGACTGTAAATATTAGCCAGTTATTAGATAAAAATTAAAGATGAAACTTCATTATAAGGAATAACAAACAAAATACAGTGTCTAGGGAGAAATAACCCAAATGTGTTAACCCTAACAACATTCAGTGCTCTTGTATAGGATGACTCAATAAAATGAAAAATTCTTTCCTAATAAAGTTTATAGCTGATGAAATACTGTTAAAATGCCAACAAGATTTTGTGTCTGAAATGAGTAAAATTGATTCCTTTTTTCTTTTTTTTTTTTGAGACATAGTCTCACTCTGTTGCTTGGGCTAGAGTTCCATGGCATCAGCCTAGCTCACAGCAACCTCAAACTCCTGGACTCAAGCGATCCTCCTGTCTCAGCCTCCCAAGTAGCTGAGATTACAGGCATGCACCACCATGCTTGGCTAATTTTTTCTATATATTTTAAATTGGCCAATTAATTGCTTTCTTTTTTTTGTAGAGATGGAGCCTCACTCTTGCTCTGCTTTCTCACTCTGCTTTCCAACTCCTGACCTTGAGCAATCCACCCACCTCGGCCTCCCAGAGTGCTAGGATTACAGGCGTGAGCCACCGTGCCTGGCTGATTCTTTTTTTTTTAAATGGAAAAATATACAAAGTCAAGGCAATTAGGCAATCCCTCAAAAAAAGAAGAGCAATGATGGGATTGAGGCAGAAAGGGACTAGTTCAAACAATAAATGAAAATATTGTATATATCACTTACAAATAAGGCCATATGATAGTGACACAGAAATAAATTGGCAGAAAAATAGAATACAGGTCCCCAAATAGACTAAACATTTACTATATAATAAAATCATATTTTAATTAGTAGAAAAGATTGTTTTTTGAAATAAATAATTTGGGGATGATGGGTACTTGTCACTTGGAAAAAATAAAATTTGGGAGCATACTTCATACACATCATAAAAACCCAAAATTATTGGAGATCTAAAGGTAAGAAAAGAAACGCAATATCCAAATAAACAAGATTTTAGAAATAATCAGGTGAATTTATTCATATACTATAAATGCAGAAATTTTTCTAACTGGGATGCAAGACCCAGTAGCAATTAAATAGATTATTAAGTTAACTATAATGGCATTGGAATTGTTTACAGGCTAAAAAATTTAAATAAACAATATCCATGATAAAATAGAAAAATTATTTGCAACTTATTTCAGGTAATACTTGAATCTTCTAATATAAAGATCTCCTGAAGTTAAAAATAAAATACTCAAAATCTTAATTAAAAACCGAGAAAAGATGGAAAATTAGATTTAAAAAGAAAATGTAAACATATACAAGATGCTTCATTTCCCTTACCATATGAGAAATACAAATAAAATTGTATTCCTTGTCTGCTACAAACAAAAAAATTAACCTCATATTCTGTTGATAAAGCCATGAAGAATGTAGTAGTAGGTAATGTAAGCATACTTTTTCCTCACTTTGAATTTACGTGTAATATTAAAAGATTGGAGATAAACTAACTTTGCATTAATTATGAATGGCAAATAATAAATGATGGTATACTCGCAATATGCAGAAATATTCAGCTGTAAACAAGAATGAGAAATCTGCATAGTGATAGAATGATTTAATGTTGTATAGCAAAAGAACAAAATCAGTAGAATGTATACATTTTGCTACTTTTTTAAGTAGAAGAAGAAGATATTTAAGAAGAAGATAAATAAATATATATATTTATATGTGTATCTCTCTATACATAGATTTTCTTATTTTTGGAACAATAAATCCAAAACTATTATATATGGGAAGGGGAAAAATGATTAATGTGAGATGTATCAATAGCATATGAAATAGCTTATGAAACTTTGATTTTTTTGAATACATATACATATATTTACATATTTGGTAATTAAGATAAATAAAATTAAGAAAAATCAAACTGTCCCCAAAATTGAAACCAGGTTGCTAGACTTGAACCATCTTATAGATGAAATTAGTAATTAAACTACATTGAGAAAGGAACTACTTCAAGAGGTAGAGAATACAGTATGCTGAATCTACATCTTTATGGAAGCAAAAGAAAGGGAAATGAAAACCACAAATAAATCTTCAATGATACTTGGATATATTTCACAGTGATAATATTGGTATAATTATATTGAAACTCCATATTTCTATTGTGGAATAAATTTCTATGTAGAATAAAGCAAAGAAGTGTTTCTGCTAATGTTTTTCAATACAAATTATTTTTACTATGAGGAAAAAAAGAAACAAGTATACCTTTAAATCTAAAGAAATACCCCATTCTACCAAGTGAAATATCACAAGAATGGAAAAACAACCACCACATGTACTCACCATCAAATTGGTATTTATTGAGCAACATACATAGTAGTAACATTCAACAGGTGTCGGGCAGGTGGGAGGGGGAAGAGGGAATGAGTATATTCACACCTAATCGGTGCAGTGTGCACTGTTTGGGGGATGGACAGGCTTGAAGCTCTGATTCGGGAGGGGCAAAGGCAATACATGTAAACTAAACATTTGTACCCCATAATATACTGAAATAAAAAAATAAAGAAATATTTTTAAAGTAGGAAAATAAATAACTAGGACAAAGTAACCTAAAATAAAAAATAAATAAATAAATTTGAGTTTAAAATATTAATATGAATTAATTGATTTTAAATGTCTATTTCTTAGTTCAGTCCCCTGTAAACCTGGAAGGAATTGTCATATTCAGGGCTCAGGTGGTTTACTCCTGTTTACTTTAATTCCTTTTTCATAGAATGAAATTCAAAACAGAGAACTGTAATTCCTTATTTTATGTTTTGTGGCAAATACCACATCATTTATCAGTATATGAGAAACCATGGGATCACAAATATCTGGGCTCCCAGAAGTACTGGAAAAGCTTAATTGAAACAATTAATGAGCAGGGACTACATGGGGAAGGTTTTCCATTTCAATTTCTACTTTCTATTTATTTGATAGGGTGTTTTCAATGAAGTAATTATTGCTAATCGTTAGTATAGTTCTCATAGGCAAAATATGCATGTTCTTTTAACTATTAATATAAATAAAACATTTTATAATTTTATGTTTTAAAAGGATGAAAACATGCTACACTGTTACATTTAGAATCAAGGAAAATTGTGAGATTTCCATCATTCATCCACTATATAAAGATTTATGAATATAATGCATTCAGGAAAAATAATTAATGTTAGAGAATTGGTTTGGAAATGGGCATCTTTTGTTTTTCACAAAACTATAATAGTTAGTTCCCAAATACTCTATTTGTGAAATTCTCCTCTTTAATGAGCAAAAACAGAAGAACCACAAACTAAAATTATGTTTTGGATATCATATGTTTGAGTGTATTTGTGTGATAAGAAAGGGAATTGTGACTATTTAAAGCAATGAGAGATGTGACATCTCTTCTTTTACTTTCTAAACATCTCTTTGATGAGAGCTCTACCTACATAAATAGAATATAGTTAACATTATGCAAATTATAAAAACAAGAACATTTTTCAATTAGTCATTTCACAATTAGAATGAATTTAATTCTAATTGCCATTATACCATTATTCTCTTTCAATATTAAAACAATTTATATCCAGTGTTTTACATGAAGTAAGTTTAAAATGCAGTAGTACAGTTTGAGTATATCTTATCTGAAATGATTGAGACCAGAAGTGTTATGGATCTTCTATTTTTTGGCATATTTGTATATATATAAATAATGAGCTATCTTGGAGATGGCACTCAAGTTTAAACAAAAAACTCATTTAAGTTTCATATACCCCTTATACTCATAGCCTGAAAGTAATTTCATAAAATATTTTAAATAATTGTCTTTATAAAATAAAGTTTTGATTGCATTTTGACTACAACTCATCACATGTGGTCAGGCATGGAATTTTCCACTTGTAGTGTCATGTTGGTGCTTAAAAAATTTTGAATTTTGGAACACCTTGGATTTCAGATTTTGAGATTAAGGATGCTCAAACTGTATAATATAATTACTTGTAATTCATTATTAAATATTTTAATTCTGTTATTTTTATTTAGCCAAATTATTTGCATATTTTATATAAAGTCATATAGAAAATACTTAACTGTTTTCATAAAACACACTGATACTTTTCTCCATATTACATAAGAAAAACTTTAATGAATAGAAGATTCATGTAATAATTTTATAAAAATTCTTAGTTATTAATTATAATAAAAGTCACAAAACAAAAATATCATACATGGGAAGAATATAATCAAATACATATGTGTGTGTGTTTGCATGTGTTCACATGTGTGTCCCTCCCTGCAGTATGACAGCAGATAAAATTACACACTAAATGTCTTCATATATCAAAGTGCATGGGCATCATTTGAGAAAATGTGAAAGATGTTTTTCCCTCTATGTGACATATGAAATTAAAAATAAACTTAGCATTATTATATTATCTAGGTAAGTCTTTACTTGAAGTGTAGCACTTTGAAGGTAAATTATCAAATTAGTTTTGGATGATTGTTATTTTTAACATCATGTTAGGTATAGAGAGTTTACTATGGGCGTAGTTAGTTCTCATGAAATAATTAAGCATTAAATACTGCCTCTGAGAAATACTACAAGTGTTTTTGGAAGACAGGATACTTGACGATTAGATATCCCAGTACCTGTAACTTTTTCACTAGCAAGAACAACAGTTTTTAAGAACATATAACTGGGAAATAAATTGAGAAACATATTTTCTTACAGAAATCAGAAAAGACTATCTTGTGGAGTTATGTGAGTTAATATGTGAAATGCACTTAGAGTGTTTCCTATATGCCAGTCCTGGCATATAGAAAACAAGGACTGGCATATAGAAAATACCAAAAAAAATTAAATATATAGCAAATTAGAGTCACTTTAGAACCAACAAATAACACAGGATTGCATCTTAGGACATTTAAGTCTCTATGAGTCTCTTACCACGAGAATGGCTATTACGGCTTATTTTGGTGTCTTTTAAAAATTGCTTTTTGATTTAGACAAATCAATTTAGACAACTGAGCAACACATTTAATAAAGTTATACATGTTCTTTTTTTTTTCTTTTGTAGAGACAGGGTCACACTGTGTTGCCTGGGCTGGAGCGCAATGGCTATTCACAGGTCTCATGGTGCAGTACAGCCTAGAATGTCAGGGCTCAAGCAATCCTCCTGCCTTAGCCTCTTGAGTAGCGGGGACTACAGGTGCAGGCCACCATCATGTATGGCTGTTTTCATAGCGAATACATAGCAGTCTAATTCTTTTAATCAATACATATTATATTACATCAAAGCTGCAAATGACAGACAAATGAACATATAAATATATGTGCTTATAAATTATATATTTTACATATATATATGCATATATATTTATTCCCATTGTGAATAAAAGTTCTCTGAAAAGGAATTTGAAAGAAAGTGACTTTATTCCAATGAAGAGTTTGCAAACCAGGGACATGCAGCCTTCAGCCTAAAATGGAGGCGTGTTCCAGAGAACAAATGGGGGACTTGGCTTTTATAAAGAAAGTTCCTATGGAGGTTTCCAATCAGGTATGTCTATATCAATGAAAGATTTAAACTTGCTTAGATCTGATTGGTCAATGCAGCTGAATTGTGATTGATCAATGTAACTGAGCCTTAATTGGTTGACGCAGCTGATCTTTGATTGGGTGAAGCAGGTCATCTCTGATTGGTTGGTTCAGGGGAGCTGTGAAAATCCTAAAGTTAAACAGAGGTATGGGTTTTTGGGGAAGTCAAAATATGTGTGTGACCATTAGTTAGCAAATAGCCACTTGATTCTATTTTAAATTTAATCCCAGTTAGCCAATCAGAATCCATCTTGAAGGATTGGGTTTTTCAAGCTCACATTTGTTTATGACATATATGTATGTGTACTTGTAGCTTTATATGTATGCATTCATTTATCCATAATTATAAGTGAAAGACTAAGACTAGGTAAGTATTAAAATAGTTGTAAATAAATTAATCTATATCTACTTTGCAATCACATGATCACCATTTCCTATTTTTATATGTAATATTCCAAACTAATTTTTATCATGTAACCTTATAAATAATACCTTGGATCAAAATTTATACAATATGTTGAAAAATTCTCAAATTATTTGAGCCTTACTCATTTGCTCTTATTTTATAAATTTGGAATAATACTCCAAATAGCTTTTGATACTAGTAGAAGGTAAGCATCACTGTATTCCTCAGGGAAACGTATACTACTTGGGTCTGGCCCTATTTCCCACTCATCTCCATGATTTTGGAGGTGCTTTCTTTTGGTCTTCACCAACAATTTGGAAAGGGCACTGAGAGAAGTCTGTCTTCTTTAGTTGACTGTGCCCTAAATTGTAAAGCTTAGCACCTACTAGTGGACACATTTTCTGCTATACACACCTAAGAAATTGAAAAAAGAAAAAAATGAAGAAAAGAAATAGAAAAAGAGGAGTATAGGCAGATGAGAGAGAATATATATGCATAGGAATGAGCAGGGACAACAAAGAGAGAATGATTTTTAGCTGTTGTCCGTATTTGTTCCACAATCACACTTCTGTCCAATTAGTTCCAAGTATCAGCTGAGGATCTTATAAAAAACTACTGCTAATTCTTAGGCTAGTTTAGGTTAATATGTTTGTCATGTGCAGTTAAAAATGCCCTTACCTATTCAGAGTTATTTTAGAGATCAAATGTTTTAAATTAGATGAAAGCACCTCATAAACTATAAAGCTCTATACAAATGCATGGTGTTATTATCATAATGACATAATACTTGACTCATGTGGACTCAGTACTTAGGATTGTCTTCTTCCCTTTAGTTGGAGATATTTAATGACTAATAAGATACACTTAACTGTGGAAAAGAGACAATGAAATTATTTTGAGAACTCTTCATATCCAAAGAAAAAGTATAGCTATGAACAAATTTAAAACCTGAGAGTTTCATTGTAGTACCACCTTATGAGTAAAAGTGAGATTTAAAAATTATGTATTATCTTAATGATTGTAGAGCTATGAAATGAACACTCTTGATGCCTCTGGAAAAAACAAAATTATTTTATATAAATTATAACATATTAATATAAAATGCCATGCTAAGAGAAAGAAACATTTTAAGCCTAGTAATGGACAGTAAGGATCATTTTGTAAGCATAGGGAATAAAATGCCATTGTAGAGGACTTTGGGAAGCTATCTTATTTAATAATAGTTTTATAAGCCATAATAATCAAAATATTTCTGGTCATTATTTTGTCACTTTGGCAGAAGTAAAAAACAAAGTATTTATATTCACACAAAATACCTATAACATTCTTTACTCCTTAGTCTTCATAATGCAACTCAAATATATCATAAGTCTTTTTTATTCAGCATATTATGGGGGTACAAATGTTAAGGTTATATATATTGCCCTCCCTCCCCCTCCTGCCTCAAAGCAGAGCTTCAAGCATGTCCATCCCCCAGTTGGTACACATTGCACACATTATGTATGTATATACCCATTCCCTACCCCCCACCTGCCCGACACCCAAAAAATGTTATTCCTATATGTCCACTTAGGTGTTGATCAGTTAATACCAATTTGCTGGTGAGTACATGTGGTGCTTATTTTTCCATTCTTGGGATACTTCACTTAGTAGAATGAGTTCCAGCTGTATCCAGGAAAATACAAGAGGTGCTATATCACCGTTGTTTCTTATAGCTGAATAGTACTCCATGGTATACATATACCACATTTTATTAATCCATTTATGTATTGATGGGCACTTGGGTTGTTTCCATATCTTTATAATTGTGAATTGTGCTGCTATGAACATTCGAGTGCAGGTGTCTTTTTCATAGAGTGACTTTTGTTCTTTTGGGTAGATGCCCAGTAATGGGATTGCTGGATCAAATGGTAGATCCACTTTTATCGCTTTAAGGTATCTCCATATTGCTTTCCACAGAGGTTGAACTAGTTTGCAGTCCCACCAGCAGTGTAGGAGTGTTCCTATCTCTCTACATCCACGTCAATATTTATTGTTTGGGGACTTTTTGATAAAGGCCATTCTCACTGGAGATAAGTGATATCTCATTGTGGTTTTGATTTGCATTTCCCTGATGATTGGAGATGTTGAGCATTTTTGCATATGTTTGTTGACCATTATTCTGTCTTCTTTTGAAAAGTTTCTGTTCATGTCCTTTGCCCACTTTTTGATAGGGTTGTTTGATTTTTCCTGAGTTCTAAATAGATTCTAGTTATCAGTCCTTTATCAGATGTGTAGCTTGTGAAATTTTCTCCCATTCTGTGGGTTGTCTGTTTGCTCTCTTGACAGTTTCTTTGGCTGTGCAGAAGCTTTTTAATTTGTTCAGATCCCATTTATTTATTTTTGTTGATGCTGTGATTGCCTTTGGGGTTTTCTTCATAAATTCTTTGTAAGTCTTAAGAAGTCTCTCTTCCTGTTTCTTCTCCTTTATATCCAATTTCTGATCCTTCTTCAAGGAGGATCTTATTTCCTTACAAACTTTAACTCACCCAACCCAAAACAATAAATATTATAAATCTTCTATTTCTCAAGAAAAAGAGATTTATGATTGTCACGATATAAAATGAGGCCATATATATTTGTAAAATGTGATTTATATTTTAATTCTTCACATTTTATTCCAGGGAATGCATCAATGTAATAATATGTGTTTATTGTTTCTAGCTCACTACATGCAAACACCCATTTCTCTCAATAATATCTATTTAAGATACTTTTTAAAATTCTAGTTAAAGATATTCTATTAATAAATCTAAGCTATTTTTATAGAGTATTTTAGGAAAAAGGAGCACTTCCTGTGAACACTAGTGACAGTGCTGCTGATGGTTGTTCACTGAAACAAATTCTCCATTTTTTTTTTTCACATTGTATGACTATAACATACTTTAGTGGACACAGCGGGAGCCTAGATGAAAGGTGGATAAATAATGAGGTTGAGTAAAGAGATATTCAAAAGGGCAACAGATATGGTAGAACACAAAGCAACTATATCCTGGAATTCTCCAGTTACAGAGAAAATAAATGCCCTTGTTTTTTCAAAAAAGTTTAATTTGAATTTCACTTAACTGCTAATAAAAATGAACTGACAAAGGCCACCATTACTAACATTTATTAAGTGCTTATAATATGATAGATGCTGATATATTCACGATGCTGTTTTATATATATATCATAGAGATAATATCTATTATAAATACCATGTAAATTGAAAGTATTGTAGAAATTATTGGATTTATTGTAATAATCATAATTATGATTTCTCAGAGAACCTTTGGTTTCTTTCTTGACTTAACATGGAAAATTGTTCTCTGTAAATAGAATCAAACATTTTAGCTTCAATTTAGGTTTACCTTAGCTCTTGATTACTCAAACCTTTTTTAATCTTTCTATATTATGGCATTACCTACTTCATGTTCTTCCAAAATTTCCAGTTACAATGACTTCTTCTTTAATTCTGAATTATAAATTTAGAAAACTTTATCTTATATTACTGGAATTATCCCATTTTCTTGATAACATTTTAATGATAGAAAATAACTTAATTTCTATACCTTTAGTTTATTGATTATATAAATTCCTAAAATAAAAGTTCAAGGATAAAAACCAAAATACAAAATAGTTAAATAAAACATGATTGTGTGTATGTTTAATCTTTAGAGGTGAAGATTAACAGACTTTTTGAGGAGGTAAGAATGTATGATTAACCAAGCAAATGCCATTTAATAGATCTGTGTACAGTTCCAGATATCTTTAAATCTTTATTTTTATTAGCAGTTTCAATTGGTATGTTGGTAACAGTTTTAGAATTTCATTATACAGGTATATTAGCATTTGCAGATGGCAATTATCCATCTGTATATCCTATAAATCAGAGATAAAATGAAATATTATTTAATTAGGAATTCATTGATTCTCTAATAGTGATCATTTGCACCACAGTCAAAAATGTTTCCTTAATGACCATTCGGGCCCCACATTTTCAGAACATATGCTTGTTTATGAGCTCTATTTTAGTCTTCCCACCATCTGTAAACCAACACAATGTCCAGAGATATTAAATAAAGAATAATATGTTCAGTTACTTTTAACTTTTTAAATATAAAATCCTCATGAGACAAATCAATTAGCAACTTAATTATATTTATTGCAAACGAGTCTGGATTAAAGGGAGTACAAATAAGCCAATTTAATCTCTTCTTTCTGGAAAAGTGGTATGAGTTTGTAAAAAATGTTAAAATACATTTTAGAAGAAGATTAAATACCACACTAAATAAAGATGGGCTGTCGGTAAAGCTTTAAAGTTTTTGAGACTAGATGTACCTTAGATGATGTGAACACGGTGGCCAAGGAATGGGAATAAGCATGAAGCAAACAACAAAAGTCTAAAAACACACAAGGATTTTTTCTGACCCCATTTCAAAATAGGCACACAGCTGGGCTTGTATTTTTCATCATTTCTCATCAGTGTGTATCATTGGGCCTACTATGTAAAAACAGTTTTTGTTTTCAGCAAAATCATATCACTGCAAAAGGATAGATCCTGTTCTCAACTCAGCAGGTAGACGCTGGGCTAACACCAACCAAAATTGCACCACTGATACAACATATTCGATGATGCAGTGGTTTCCTCAAACCTGTGGTTGAAGGGGAAACATGCCAATGCAGAGTCTCACGCTCAGGTTTCTTGTGGCAACAGCCCACTCCACATGTTCTGCAGGTGTTGGAGACTGTGGACTCCAGACCATGGGCCCAGCTTTTCACAGGGTTGTGCTGGCAGGCTAGCAGTTTACCCTCATCACACACACACCTTGTTTTCAAATTAGCTTTAACTAATTCATGGAGTAAGTTTTGAATATGATCACAAATTTTAATGATCTAAACTCTGGAGTCAATAAATGATTTTATTTTAAAATGTATGTAAAAAGGAGACTTTTATTATAGAGATAAATTATTGTATTTGGAGGTAGAAATGGAGGGCTAGAATTTATAACATTTTTTAAGAAGTCAAGAAGAAAGAAAACACTCTGGTTTTATGAACTAAATAAAAACACAAAGAGAAGATGAAAAGACTTTAGAACTAAATCTCGAAATAGGAAATCTATTAAGTAATTTTTTCAAAGGGAATATTAAACATTAAACAAAAAGAGGAAATCTTAAATTGTAAGAAAATTATATTAGAAATGGTCCGAAGAGGAACAGTGTGAAAGAAAAATAAACTTGAAGAAAGAATTCTCAGCATTCTGAAAAAAAAGACACTTTTTGTGAAAACCAGGGAAAGTTAGGACTATACAATAGAGAAAACTAGTAAAACTATTTACTTCTAAGCCATGTTCTAGGTGACTATGCAGTGTTATTATATGTTTTGTCATATTTTGGAGGGTGTGCCAAAGATACATCAAATACAAAAGGACACAAAAACAATGGTGATCTAGCACCTCTTGTATTATCCTGGATAGAGCTGGAACCCATTCTACTAAGTGAAGTATCACAAGAATGGGAAAAAAAAGCACCACATATACTCACAGTCAAATTGGTATTAACTGATCTACACTTATGTGCACATCATATATTAATAACATTCATCATGTGTTGGGCAGGTGGGAGGGGAGAGGAGTTGATGGGTATATTCACACGTAATGGGTATGGTGCACATCGTCTGGGGGATGGTGGACACACTGGAAGCTCTGACTCTGGTGGGGCAAAGGCAATATGTTTATCCTAAACATTTGTTCTCCCGTAATATTCAGAAATAAAAAAATTAATATAAAAAATACAAAAGGAATGAACTAAAAATAAAAC
>CAUYPO010025498.1:0-49143 GCA_963574435.1 Cheirogaleus major | reverse complement strand
CATACACACATAAATACACATGCACACGTAGACACACTACACACATGCACATGCACACACATATCCATATACACACGTGCACACATACACATAAATAGATGTGCACACATAGACACACATACACACATGCACAGATACATATGTGCACATAAACATGTGCACACATGGACACAAATGCACAGATACACACACATGCGTGCACACACATACACATAAACATATGCGCACACATGTATGCACACACATGCACATATGCACACATGCATGTATACACATATATACACATCTGCACACATGCACAAACGTGCGCGCACATACATACACCATGCACATATGCATACACATACACATGTACACACACATATACACACATAACACAATACACACATACACATGTACATAAACATACACACATACATACACATACACACATACATACTCACATATACACACATATGCACTTGTAAGACTGATGTACTTTATGGCTTGATGTATGTTGTTTAAAAAAATGTACTTTGGAAAATTGCAAACATACAGGAAATGAGAGAGAAGAGCCTAGTGAATCTCCACATACCCATCTCTCAGCATCTACGATGATCAACAGTTTGTTTATCCGTCTCCTCTGTGCGTTATAACGCCCAGTCACAATTCCTTGCATTTCGTCAGAGCTTTCAGAACGCATCTCACTTCATCCTTACCATAATCCTGTTGAATTAAGCCGAGTGGTTATTATTACTGTCATTTTATAAAGAGAAAACCAAGTCTCAGAGAGGTTAAGAAACTTTTCCAAGGTCACACAGCAAGTGGGTGACAGAGCCAGACAACCCAAGCTTTGTGGTGCCTAGCAGGCACCCTCCCATCATGCCATTCCAATAGCACTGTAGGGTGTGGAGGTGTGTGTGTGTGTGTGTGTGTGTGTGTGTACAGCTCAGTTGGGCGTCCCCGGAACTCTCAGCCGACCAGGTTAGGTTTTCCTTTTAATCCCTTGGTGTGCCTGCCCCGCTGCCCCGACCGTTGGGGGCCGGGCAGAGGCAGGCAAATTAAGTTCTCCCAGGTTTTTCACCGGTGGCTTCCTTGGATCGTGGCTGCAGGATGTTTATAAAACTCTGAATCAATTTGAGGCACAGAGATTTTCAATCAGGGAAGCAGATTGTGCTGATAGGGTCAAAAGGCCTGTCGCCAGCAAGGATCACAGCATCTGACATATTAATTTGAGCTGTCAGAATCGATATGTGTAACGGAGGCCTTGCTTCTGCAAAGGAGTGGGAGAAGAAAAAGGAGGGGTGAATCCCACCCTACCAGGGACTAACATTTCACAGATTCCCGCAGAACCAGTCCCACCAGCGTGTGGCCGGTGCTCCTGGGGGCGCAGGGGGGGTGGTGAGGGGACTGGAGCCTTCTCCACAGGGTGCTGGATGCGGCAGCCTGGGGCCCTGCCACCCTGCAAGTAAACTTTACACAAATGCCCACTTCACCCCCACACCCTGTGGGCTCTAAAGCCCACTTGCCGGCAAACGAGGCAGAGGCAGATCTGAGCCAGGAAGTACCTTTGTTACTGAGAACCTTTGATATTTAGCATGCGAAATGTCTACGCTGGAGCCAGGCTTTGGGAGGACGTCCCCTCGGAGCCTGCCTCGTCCAGGTCACACACGGCACGCCCCACCCTTAGCGCCCAGGCACCTTTCCTGTCCTCCCTCTGCCAGCTCTCCCTGTGGTCCCTGTCCCTGCCCCCGATTCCTTTTAGACTGCTTGGGACAAGCCTGCCACTCCTTTAGGACCCCATAACTTCCCTGCTGAGGTCTGGATATGGATGGATGTTCTCAAATTAACCAGGTGAGCACAGAACACGCCGGGTCTGCAGGCGCTGTGAGCGCAGAATGAACACCGTGCTCGTGAGAGCTCTCCGTCTCGGTGGGTTCCACACAGAAAGCAGGGTGGACCCGGGACAGCGCAGAAGTATCGCCCACCTTTCTTACAACAAGTGATCATGAAAATACGCGATCACACGTCACGTCAGGGCCAAGACAGAGTAGCAGCTCAGGGGGTGTTGGTTGCACTCCTGGGAGCCCTGGTGCCCTGGGCCACGACGTTAGTGACCACAAGGTCCAAATCCTCCTTTCTCAGACGCAGGCACCGAGGCCTAGAAAGGGGAATGGCCGGTCCACAGAACACAGCCAGGGAGAGTCCAGTCTGGGACCAGAACCCCATCTTCTGACGCTCATCCTAATGTCCTTCCTGTCCTTCCACAAAGAAGGACTCAGGTACGTGCTGGGATCCTAAGTCTCCAGCTCGTCCTCAGAGAGTGGACGGTGCGGTGCAGCCTGGCGGCCGGGGAGGGAGAAGTTTGAGGTTTGAGGGTGTTGATGGGGGAGGAGACAGGGCTTGGGGCAGACCTAAGCAGGGACAGTGTGCCTGGAAGGGCACGTGTGTGTGTGGCCAAGGGTGACTTCCCGGAGCAAGTTCCTTTCCATCTTCGTCTGACTGGTGACAAGGAATCAGGCAAAGGTCAGGGCTGGGGTGGGAGGGAGAGAGCCCCTCCCTGGCAGAGGGTGCACAGGAGGGGCAGGCTGGAACATGTGCAGCCTTCAGATGACATTCAAGGTGGCCACAGGAAGACTCCATTTGGGGACTGAGCGGAAAACGTGGAGGGATGGAAGAGACCTGGTGTAGACTCCACACCATCTTCCACAACTCCCTAAGGTGTCTGGACTTGACCTTGAGGCTAACAGGGAGACTTTGCCGGGTTTTCTGCTGGTTCTCTGGCTTCCAGATGCTAAGAGCTGTTTCCTGTGGTCCACTGGCCCTGAAGCCCTCGGTCAGCTTCACAGCTGCTCTCTTTAGTGAACATTTACTCTGTGCCCGGCTCTGGGCTAAAGTGAGTATTTAAGTAGAGGAGCTCACTTAATGTCCCTAATAACCCAATAAAGTGTGCACCATCATCACTCACGTTTGCGGATGTTAATAGCTAACACTTACTCAGCACTAACTATGTGCTAGGCACCGTTCTAGAGACCTCACGGCTATCAACTAACTTATGCATCATAAAAACCCTGCGTCACAGGGACTGTTATTACCCCCATGTTATAAACTAGGAGACTGAGGCACAAGAAAGATAAAGAACTTGTCCGAAGTCACACCAGCCACTAGCAGAGCTGGGATTCACACCCGATCGATCTGACTTCAGAGCAGCTCTCAGCCACCGTGCCTGATGGCTCAGACCACGGGGGCTGCCTCCTTCCATTTCTCTGAGCCCCATCATAGAAGGAAACCAAAAGGAAAATGCAAAATTTAGAGGAAAATAAAATATTTCCCCCTTATTGTTAAATTCCTTTCCTTCCTCCAAACGAACAAGAATGGAAACAACCCTCCCAAACCCACGATGGAAACCTACTTGTCCAGGAAAGAGGGGATGGGATGGTGGGAAGAAGCTGGAACATCACACAGAGGTAGGGCAGGCTCAGAAGGGCAGGTGGCCCTTCTGGTGGGAGGATGTGGTCAGCAAGGCTCCCATGACCTTCACCTCCCTGCGTTACCCTTGTGATCCTGTCATGGTATGTGGCAAAAGAGTCTGCAATGTAATTAAGGTTATCAATAAAGATGACCTTAAAATTGGGAAATTATTTAGGTGGACCTAACCTAATCCTGTGAGCCCCTGAAAAACAGAGTATTTCCTCCAGCTGGTGGCAGCAAGGGACATCAGAGAGGCTTGAAGTGTGAGAAGGTTCTCTGTTGTTGAGGTCGAGGTGGCCCTGGGGCCAGGACCTGAGAGCTGTCCCTGGCCAGCAGCCAGGAAGGAAACAGGGACTTCAGTCCTACAACCACAAGGAGCTCAATTCTGCCAATACAGGAATGAACTTGGAAGAGGACCCGAGCTCCAGATGAGAAGGCAGCCAGCCAGCCCCTTGGCTTCAGACGTGGGACACCCAGAGCAGGAAGCCCAGCCACACCATTCCCGACTTCTGACCCACAGGACTGTGAGATGATCAGTGGGTGTTGTTTGAAGCTGCTAAATTCGTAGTGGTTTCTTACACATAGAAAATGAATGCAGATTTTGTTACCTGCAAGTGGGGTACCGCTGCAGCAAAACCTAAACTGTGGGGGTGGCTTTGGGACCAGGCAGCGAAAGGATTTTGAGAACATAAGAGAATAAGCCTAGATTGTCTCGGACAGGCTGGCAGCAGCGTGGACTTCAAGAGCTGCTGGCGAAGGCTCAGAGGAAGTGAGGGGCGTTAGAGAGAAATTCTAAGTCGTCTCAGTCATGGGGACAGACTATTGGTAGAAATGTACTTCCGGTGAGGGCTGGTGGGGAACATGTTATTAAATGCCCTGGAATAGGGGTTGCCAAATGGTGACTTTCCCATTTTATCATCCCTCTGTACTTACAGTTGAAATTCTTCTATAAAGAAGAGCTTTCGTCGGACATGGTGGCACTTTTGGTCCCAGCTACTCAGGAGGCCGAGGCAGGAGGATCACTGGAGCCCAGGAGTTCTGGGCTGTCGTGCGCTATGCTGATCGGGTGTCTGCGCTAAGTTGAGCATCAGTAAGGTGACCTCCCGGGATCGAGGGACCCACCAGGTTGCCTAAGGAGGGGTGAGCCGGCCCAGGTAGGAAACAGAGCAGGTCAGAACTCCCGAGCCGATTAGTAGTGGGCTCTCGCCTGTGAAGAGCCACTGCACTCTGGCCTGGGCAACACAGCAAGACCCCGTCTCAATTAAAAAAACAAAAAAGAAGTGCATCAATAGCTTGACATACAGTCCACACAGGAAAGGCAGTGTGGATGCTCTTTCCCCTTAATTATCAATTTTCAAAACCATTTTTTATACCATTAATCAATCCAATTTTTCAGTCATACCTCCAAAGAGTTAGGAAAGAATTGGAAAAAAACAAAATAAAACTGCCAAGGCCCAGTGAATGGATAGGTCTCAGGGCGGTGGGGCAAAGCCTTGAACCCAGGCTCCTGGTGGTTCAGCCTTTGGTCTGAGCCGCCACATCCTGTCCCTCCCAGAGAGAAGGAAAATGGTCACGAGATAACGTTAAGTGAATAAAGCAGAATATAAAAATACATCTCTACAGATCTATGGCTCTATTTACAGGTGCATAGAAAAAGATGGAAGAGAATACACCACAATTTTGACGGTGGTTACCCCTGAAAACTTTAAAAACAAAAACCAGTCAGAACACTAAATTCCTTTGTTTCTGGTCCTCTTAGAGGCTGTCGGGAACCCAGGAAAGGATTGAGTCCCTTTTGTGTGACCATGAGGGGCAAGTTTCTTGTTTATAAAAGTCCCTGTAGTCTTACTCTTGATGCTGGCAAATGTCACTTGGGGGAGCTTGGAAGTGTCCTTTTCTAAGGAGAGAGGGGACGTATCACCGCCCCTCACTCCCAGGTGTCCTGTGTACCCCGTGTGGTACAGCGTGGCGTGGCGTGGTAGGGAGGAAACACGCTCATCTCTGCTCAGCTACTTCTTAGCCGCGTGACCTTGGACAAGTTATTTAACCTCTTCGTGCCTCAGTTTACTCATCTCTGACATGGGAGAATTATAGTACTGACCTTACATGGTTCTGGAAGGTTAAATGAGTTAACATAGTAAGATGCTGAGCACAAGAAGTATTCAACTCCCGTTAGTTTTTCTTATTTGAGAAAGCCTAAAAGAGTCACAGGGTCAGCATAGTTTTGTAGTTTCAGGAATTTAAGGGAGCGTCTCTCTCCCCAGGTGCCACGAGGATCGCAGCCAAGCCCAGTTCCTGCCTCCTTGACGCACGCGTTTCTGCATCCAATTTACCTTGGCGCAAAGGATAATTCATGGCTCTGTTCACATCCTGGTCTTCCACATAAATCTTCCCTCCCCGCGCACGTGGTGACAGTTCCGCGGGTCTCCTGGAGTTTCCTGTTAATGTTGTTTACACGAAGGAGACCTTGGGGTGCTGCCTTTCCCCGTAGCATCCTTCTCTGGGGAAGGGCGGGCAGGTGTGAGGATGGGCGGTGGTGGGGGGTTGCTGGAGAAGAGGGAACTGGGACAAGGACGTAGCAAGATGTGACCTTGAAATGCAGGTCGGGGGCTTTGGCAGCAGCCCGGCATCGTTGAAGTGCCCTATACCAGGAGCCCCCTCCCCGGAAGCCAGGGGGAGGCAGCCTTCCTTACAGTACAGAATGAAACGGGCCTGGCCCCGGGGAGGAGGGAGAGATTGTTTCTGAAGCTAGTTTCTGGGTTTGATCTGCTCGAGTGCCACCTTCTCTTCCTCTTCGAGCAAGCGCCGCCTGGTCACGGCCACCCACTCCCAGCCCTGATCATCCGTCAGACTGACTTGTGTCAGCAACTCCTCGTTTCGGGTCCTGCTGAAGCCCAGATCCTCAGCTGGGATCCCCAGCAGTGAGGATGATCTTGTGTTTTTTTCACTAATGTTTGAACTTTGGGCTAGAAACTGCAGTGAAGAAGAGACAACAGACCTCGATCAAATGTTCATTTCCCAACACCACCCAAGGTGCATTAGGAAGTCCCCTCGTTCCCTCATTTCATTTACTTATTTATTCATTCATCTGAGAAGTATGTGTTAACTCTTTTAAATTGTGGTCTTCAAAAATTTTTTTTGAACGGCAGAACACCTGTCTGTTTAACACAATCTTAGTGAAACCCTAATGTATACGGGTCTGAACTGAAGTTCAGAGAGAGCCAGTGATTCCCCCGAGGCGCTGAGTGGGGTAAGGGGGGGCTGGCTACTGCCCAGTCCTCTCGTTTCTAACCCTCAGGTAAAATACGCCCTGGTCACCTGGAACATTTACAGAGAAATACAGGCAGTCCTAAGCTTACAAATGAGTTCTGTTCCAAAAGTTCATTTGAAAGTCAGTTGTCTGGAACTTGGAATGTATTTTCCTATAGAAACAGAGGTACAGATGGTGGCTTGGTTCCCAGGCCAGCCCACTGAAGCCTATTTAATCCACAGCATGTTGGAATTATAGAACGGACAATTCTCTATCAGCTTTGTGTCATTAATAGCACCGCGGAAATGGTGTATTTACTGCTGGTGGGGCGGTAACTACTGCCGGTGAGGAACTCAACTCCCAGCCCCACCCATGCGAAACACAGTAGGGAGCCAGTAAATTAGCAAAAATAGCCTTTATATATGTAAAATACATGCCTCCAATTTTCCCTGGTGCCAGCAGAATGGAAAGTCTGTGAAGGAAGGGATTTTATGTTTATTTTGTTTCCTGCTGTGTCCCATCACGTAGTGGCACATAGTACGTGCTTGATAAACTAGTGTTGAATGAATAAATGTACTTAGACTTTATGATTTGTTAAGCAAGGGACCCTCAGACCCTTGCTAGAATCTGGTAATGATTCTTTAACACAAAGTACAGCTGCTTGTTTTGTTTTCAAGCCCATTGTATTTAGAAATAGCAAATTAGAGGCTGGTACAGACAGATCCACTGACAGCAGGGAGAAGTGACCAACATTAAGGGGGGTTGGTGGCAGAAAAACTATAAAGAGTTGACACAGGAGCTCCAACACACAGCAGCCTGGGAGCAATTAGCTCAGTAGTCCTGGGAGTCGTTACTGTAAAACAAACATTAATTAATGTTCTATAATTTTTCACCCCTATTTAAGGATGTACAAGAGTATATGTGGAAATTGTAGGCAACTTAATAAAAAGTTAGATTTCTTAATGAAAGAAACTTTCTTGTTATCTGGAAGGCCATTCTGGATTGGGACTCTTCAAGTTTAGTGTACTTGAGTCCTCTGGTCTATAGTGTTAGAAAACTCTGGGTCTTACACTTCAGTTACTGTAGGTGCTATTTTGGGTTTTTGTGGAACTCTCAGCCTTTTTTTTACTGCAAATATAATTGGATAACTAATGAAGAATTTCCCCTTTAAAGCATAAAGAAACTAAAAGTGCACCTTAGCTCCTATGGACAGCACTGCATCCATCCTGCATCCATCCCAGGTGGCTCAGGGTGGCTTTCTGGAGCCCAGGTGTGGGGAGGATGGAGGCAAGAGTAGTTACTGCTGAAGAGTGCATCTGTCTGGGGAATTTTGCACGAGGACAGAGAATGGGTTTCAGAGTAAGACAGACCTGCATTCAATGTCGGCCCTTCTGCTTACTAGCCGTGTGACCTTGGACAAGTCATTAGCTACTCTGAGCCTTAGTTTTCTCTGCCTCAAAAAGGTCATGCCTTCTTAATGAAGTTGTGGAGTTTAACTGAAATAGTGTATTTATTTTATTTTATTTTTGAGACAGGGTCTTGCTCTGTCGTCTGGGCTAGAGTGCCGTGGCATCATCACAGCTCACTGCAACCTCAAACTCCTGGGCTCAAGGGATCCTCCTGCCTCAGCCTCCCGAGTAGCTGGGACTGCAGGTGTACACTACCACTCCTAGCTAATTTTTCTATTCTTGCAGAGATGGGAGCTCACTATGTTGCTAAGGTTGGACTTGAACTCCTGGTCTCAAGTGATTCTCCTGTCTCAGCCTCCCAAAGTGCTGGGATTACAGGCATGAGCCACCATGCCCAGTCTGAAATAGTGTATTTAAAGGGCTTGATATAGTATAGTGCTTGTCACATAAAAGACAGTCAACAAGTACAATCCTCTCTCTTCCTAGTTCCAGGACATACCCTCCTCTCACTTCTGATGTGGAGTGTAGGGGTGCGTGTGTGTCGCAAGAGTGACTTGTTCACCCAATGACATTTCTCTCTAGTGGCTCTCCTGATTCCCTGCCTTACTCCATGGTGGATGGGCAGTTGGGCAGGTGGACATATTTAAAAAATTCTCTGCAAATGTTTGGTAAATATTTGACCACACCAGCTTAGGTATAGATTTGAGGTTGAGAGCCAGTGATAAAGCATCGTTTCCATGGACAAATGTGCTGTGCATGTGGCTTAGTCTGTCGGTGCTGCTATAACAAAAATTCCATGGACTGGGTGGCTTAAACAATAGACATTTGTTGCTCGCAGTCCTGGAGGCGGGGCAGTCCAAGATAAAGGTGCCCACAGATTCAGTGTCTGGTGTGGCTTTGCCATCACACTGGGGATTAGGTTTCAACGTGCGAGTTATTTGGGGAACACAAACATTCAGTCTATAGCAACGTGGAAAGTGGAAGTGAAGCATGCACCCCTGTCCCCCTTCCATATGGCAATCATGTCCAGGAGGCGATGGCCCACATGAGTCAACATGGTCTGTGAACTGACCTCTCCTTGTTCAGGTGTCACACACCGTTGCTTGGGAGCATGGGCCAAAAGTTTTATATGGAGGTTTCATAAACGTTTATAATTTTGCAAGTTTGGGGGCTATAGTGAGATGTTACTGTGAAGGACCCAGATGTCCCCTGGGCACAAAGGCACCCATTTCCCCAGCTGCAGATGGCACATGGCTTGGTACCCCCCAGGCGTTGCTGGCACTGGAAGCAGCTGCCTCACCTGAGGTTGTCATCTCCTTTCCCCCGGGGCAGCCAACATCCAGTGGCTGGCGGGACAAGGTGGCATATGAGGCTCTGGTCCCCTGTCTCAATGCGGGATGTCTCTGAAGGTCACCCCAGCTCCAGAACTCTCTGTGGGATTGGCCAAGGCTACCGCCACTGCTGCACTGCCGCTGAACTTCACCTTCTAACCAGTCCTGCTTCCTTCACTCCTTCTCAAGAACACTTCCCAATCAGTCACCTGCAGGCAAATCTGTCTCAAAGTCCTCTTTCTGGGGAATGGACCTACATGTGGCGTGGGACGAAGTGCCAGGAAACAGACGTTAGAGGGGGACCCGAGGGCTGGATCAGCCGCCAGCGGGCGAGCACCGAGGACCCGTCTTTGGGGCAGGGGAAGTACTGGTGAAACCCGGCTGGCCGCCGCAGCTCACGTGCGAAGCTTTCCCTGGTGGGGGGCGGGATGGGTACCGGTGGGAGGGAATGTACTGGAAGGTGCTATGTAATATCTCAGGTGTTTGAGAGGTCTGGGGCAGTAGGAATCATAAGGACTGAGGACACGTGGCAGTTGATGCCCTGGAGAAAGACAGTGAAGCCCGAGGATAATTATTCATATTAATAGTAGCCAACCCGACACCGAGGACCTGCTTGGAAGCACGAAAGAGAATCTTATAGCCTGAAGCTGGAGGGCAGAGAAAGGCGTGGATCAGGCCCGGGACTTTATCATAAGGGTAGGGGGACTCCAGAGAACTCCAGCCAAGCCCAAATCACGGCCCCAACTGGGAACACGTAGGCTGTGAGGCTTGGAGTGGGGACATCTGGGTTGATCCACTAAAAATACTGAATCTCCAGATTGCCCTGAGTCCTCCAGGCCTGCAGGCGCAGCCCACTGCTCCCGTTAACCGCTACACTCCCTGTGCCTTGAAGACAACAAGGGGCCTCTGCTTTGCAAGACAGGACGTATCCCCCTCGGAATTGAACTGTGCTTCCTCTCCTGCCTGCCAGCCCAATGACGTGGGATAAATCACAACATAATATGGTCAGAAAAGTGCCGGGTCTTAGAAGGAGGACAGGCATTGTACCCCACAGAAGCCACGAGACCTCACTGACACGCACCTCGGGGGGTGGGGGAGTATTCGGGACCAAGGGCTATAAAACGTGAGGGAACGAAAGTGTGTTGTCTTTCTTTTCTTTTCTTCTTCTTCGTCTTGTTTTTTTTCTTTTTTGCTATGAGAGCATTCCTCTCTTATTCATAATTGAACCACATGGCAAGGGCCCTGGAAGATAGCACTAGCATGCTGTTTGCGTGATTCTTGGAAACTTGGAGAAATGAAGGCCCATACTAAGAGAAGTAGAAATTCCAGAGCTTCCACGACAGGCAATGAAAGAATGGATCAAAAGGCTTGAAAGAGTGGGTGTGCTAGAGTGGATCTACTATGGAAGGCTGGGAAACCCACCACCGACTATTCCCCCCCCCACATCCCACCCCACTTACCAAGGGGATGAGGACTAAATCCTTTCCCTAGTGGAGAAGCTCAGAGCTGGCTGTGTCCTGTGGCCAGGGCTGACGATAGGAGATTCTGTTGCAGAATTTCACTTCCTTACGGCAACAGGGATGGTAGGATTCCTAAAATAAGAGAGGCCAGGTGATGTCACTTAATTGTAAGGAGCTAAGTATGTACAATTGTCAAGAGGCGCAAGGTCGGGGTGGTGGCCAGAGGGCCCTGACCTGCAGAGAGCTATGAACATGCTTATAGAGCACGGTCCCCAGGACAGGATAGATTGACAGTTAACATGGGCATTGCTCAATCTAAACAACCAAAAGAAATTGAGGATGAATGCCCAGGAGACTGAGCACACTTGCCCTAATAAAAATTTATGATTCCTTGCCCAGTTTCTAGACCTGAGCCAATATTTAGATGCGGGACCTGTTGAATGAAGAAGAGGTCAAGCCTCCAGCAGAAAGGATCCTATAATGTCACAGCAAATATATAATGGCAATAATTTCTTCAGTCCTTCCCACAAGGGGACATATGGCCACTTACTTGAGTACCCTTACTCAAGGGAATACTTGGACATGTCAAGGATTTCCGGACACAGGGTCAGAGATGATACTGACATTGGCGCTAAGGACCCAGTGTGGTCTCTCTGGCTGAGTCTGGCTCACACTGGGTCCTGTGGGTCCTCAGAGCCACCCATGGTCATTTCCATGGTCCCTGGGTGGACAATTAGAGTAGGTGTTGTAGTTGGCGGGACCACACCTGTGGCTTCTTAGCACGTAGGGTGAGGGCTGTTGGATGGGAATGGCCCTCTGAATCCTCCCCACTCTGGCCAAAATAGCAAATAAAAACAATATTGCATCCTGCAGGGAGGGAAATGGCAGATGTAAGTGCCATTTTTAAAGGATTCAGAGGTCATTGTCTTCATCATAGCCTTATTTAAGTCACCAGTCCCTGCAAAACCCTGATGGGACCTGGAGCTCCAACCAGGTGGGACCCCCGACTGCAGTCGCTTTGCCAGACTGACCATCGTGGCCTGGTGCACGGCCATCTCCTGCTGCATGCGTCTCAGCCTACCTGTCAAGGAGGGCCAGACAGCTGGCATCCACGAGAGAGGGGTCACAGTGTACATTTATGTCTTGGCCTAGGGCTGTATTAACTTTTCTGTCTCTGTCATAATAAAGTCTGAGGGGGCCCGGGCCATCTGGTCATTCCACAGAATGTCACTGTATTGATGACTTTATTACTCACTGCATTGATGCCATTTTGATAATGACACTGGGGTGAACAACAGTGGCAAGTGTGCGGAGAAGTTGGTGAGACGCATACACAATAGACAGTGAAAGGTAAACCCTACGGGTACTCAAGAGTCCACCATGCCAGTGAGGTGTCTCGGGGCCCAGTGGTCTGCGACACGCTGGGACATGCTCTCAATGTGAAGGACCGGACGAATTAGTGCATCTCCTTGCATTCTCTACATAAGCACAACGCTTAGCAGGTCCCGCAGCGTTCTGGAGTCAGTATGTTTCGTACTTGAGAACGCAGCTCTGATCCACTTACCTGGCGACCTGGAAGGCATCCAGCTTTGAGTGGAGCCCAGAGCAGGAAATGGCTCCGCAGAAGGTCCAGGGTGCAAGAGTCCCAGCTTCCCGGGCACATGACCTTCATGCTGTTAGAGGCACTTAGGAAGGGAAAAGTCACCATTCCCCAGCAGGAGATTCCCAGCATGGAGCTCTAGGGTTCTGGAGCGAGGCTGTGGCATCTTGGCCGGCTTCCGGGCTGCTGGAGAGGGAACCTGCCCCCCAGAAGTGAGGTTCTGTGGGATGCACCGCGGCAAAGGCTGGAGGAGTCCAGCAGCAAGGCAGGGCTGGCTGGGTGGGACACATGTGTGAACGCCACAGTGCTGTGCACATGGCTAAGCTGCTCGGACAGGCAGGTGCTCGGACACTGGGTCAGCTGCTGCTGCGCAGGTGACCTTCCCTCTGCTCACACCTGTGGCCACACGGTGGGACGTGGGGAGGGCTATTCTGTGGCCTGCTGACAGAGGAGAAAGCTGAGCTTGGTTCACAGTTGGGTTAACTTGGTGGGGGGATGCAAGCCCCAAATTGGTGGCAGCTGAACTACAGTGCCCCTCAGTGGGCGGAGCTTTGGGCAAGACGCCTGCGTGGAAGGAGAAGGGGGTTGATGGCCAGAATGCTGACGACTCCTGGGTGAATGGTGGTGAAGGGCGTGGCAGGCTGGTCACGGGCCTAGAAGGAGAAATGTTGGAAGATGAGGGACATGCGGTCCTGAAGGGACGTGTGTCTAGAACCGTGGAAGTGGACAACCAGTATCCCGTGTCACCTGTGCCGCGTGTCAAAGAGAGTGTCCAGCGCGGGAGAAGCACTTAGCCAAGAGGGCAGGATGGCTCAGTCATTGATCCTTTCCTGTCAGCTCCCTTCTTTCGACCCCGACCCCGAGCCAGCGCAAGGGGACATTAACTGAGTTGCTGAGGTGGCAGAGACGGAGGCTGCACTTGGCCCACTGAGGCTAGTCTTGCGCCTGCTGCTGCAGAAAGTCCACACTGACAGCTGGAAGGAGCCCAGCATCAGGTGCCTGTCCCTCCGGGAGGCCAACCAGCCACTGGGCAACAAGTTGATTACTTCGTCCCTCTTCTACCCTGAAAGGGGCATCGATTCTTTTGGTGGCCATTGACACATATTCTGAGCATGAGTTTGCCATTTTTGCCTGCAAGATCTCCCTGTGGCAGATTGTCACTGGGGTGTCTCTTGCATCCCCCTGTCCAATTTTGATGGGAAATGGACAAGTACAACAGCCATATCCTGAGAAGGGCATGGTGACCAGGGGCTCGGAGCCCTCAAAGGGGGGACCTGGGTCATCCCACCAAGTAAGCCTCCCAGACCAGCAACAGTGGTGGGGGTGGGGGTGGGGGTGGGGGCGAGGGAGTCTAGCGTGAGCAGTGGAGGAGGGAGATGGTGCATGTCATTTGGAACCGTGGGGGCTGGACTTAGATTTCCCTAGGAGAGGAGACCAACCAGAATGCCACAGGAGCCGCTCCGAGATGGTGTGATTTACACACGTAAGGAAACCCTAGAGGCGCCATGGGTGGATGGCAGCAGCCGCCGAGGTCTGCCTTCCACGTGTCCCTTCCAAACTGGCTGGGAGCTCCTTGCCTGCTGCCGCAGATGGCTCGTGGCTGGTTCCTGCTCCAGGAACTGCCTCTGCTGAGGGGTGCTGCTTCCCCACAGGTTCTACCCCCTCCTCGGGGGCAGCTTGCATCTGATGACTGGTCGGACGAGGGTGTGGACGCCTGGACCCTTGTCTCAGTGCAAGATGTTGCTGACGGCCACCTGGCTTCAGAGCACCCCATGGCACTGGCCCCTGTTGTGACTGCAGCCCTGCCCATCCCCCGCCCTCCCTCCATCGCAGGTGTGGGTCTCAAGGCCACCCCTCCGTAAAGCTCCTGCCATGACTTTCTGCTGCAGATTCTGTGCTCCGGGGAGCCTGGTCTACGATAGGAATGTCTAGAAACTGATTCTTCATCTACAATAGGGCCAGCTGTAGTAAGACAGACTAACTGCTACAGCAATATAACCAACAATGCCAAAATCTTGCAGGCTCAACACAAAAAACCAGTGTGTTTTTCGCTCATGAAAAATCTGCTGAGGTTGTTTCTGGTTGGGTGGCTCCTTGATTAGCTCCTTTCATTTTGTGATGCCACCATCTTTACCACATGGCTTCCGAGGTCTCTCGGAGAGGTCTTTCTCCAGGGGGTACCTTGGACACTTCTGAGGCCTCTGTGGACACACGACCCTTTCGCTCAGGCTCTGCTAGTGAGAACCAGTCAGGTGAACTGATGTAGACACGTGGGGTGGGCTGGGGTGTGGGGGCTGAAAATTGCAGACTGGACAGCCATCCCCCAGAAATGGCGCCCCACTGTGTTAAGGGGGGCAGGAATCTTTGGTGGTCAGTAGTCATCTCTACCACACCACCCTAAGTCAAGTCGTGAAATAAGTGAGTTTGGTCTTAAATCCACCCAACCGAACCCACTGCCTCCCAGTTCCAGGATTCTTTCTTCACTGTCCTGTCCCTGGGGCCCAGGACCGTGCCTGGACCAGAGCGGGCGCTCACTCAGCATTTGTTGCATGAACAATCCTTTATAACCTTTCTGCCCTGGTACCGCACCGAGCATGCGGCAGGTGCTCAGTGGTGGAAGAACATTGAGTGCAAGGTCAGACCTGTTTCCGACCTTAAGTAAAGTTTGCTAGGGGTGGAGTTGCAGACACTGTAGTTGGGGGATAGTTTTGATTCTGGGAAGTCTCTCTAGATCTTGCTCAGATTATTCTACCTAGTTGTATTTGTGTGTGGACATGCACACACACACACACACACACATACACACACACACATACACGTCTTTGTTCCCAAGCCCTTCTTCTAGATCCTTTTGAAGATGGAGGCCCAAGGAAACTAGTTCTGGCAAAACCATTTATTTCCTTACTTCTCCACCCTATGAGGATAGCTAGCCCTGCTGGATGAGCTGTTGGATCCTGTGCCTCCGCCTCCCCCCACCGGTCCCCACCCCTGCCCCTGCTCACCAGTGGACCCCATTGTTCCCACAAAGACACCCAACTTGAGACTTAAATTGGATTTGCCTGTGGCTTTGTGCCCTTCATGTCCTCCCGCCTTTGTTTTTGATTTATCGTTTTAATCAGACGTAGTCAATCATCCCCTCTCTGTCTTGCTCACCATAAACACAACCCCTTGCCAAAAAAATTATGACTGTATTAAATGATTTTATTACAGTAAACTGCAGATTGTACAGTGTAAACACAGGTGCTGCTCAAACTCCACACCCTGCAGTTCTGTCCAGACCAGCTCAGGGGCGCGGAGAGAGGGAGGCTGCGGGGGCCTGGGGAGGGGGTCCCTGGGAGTCAGAGGAGGAGGAGGAGGCTGTTCAGTTCAACCCTTCATCACAAAGATGAAGAAACTGGGGCTCCCATTGGTGAAGCCACTGGTCTGGGTCTCAGGGGTGCCTAATGGCGGAGCCAGAGTCAGATCTGGGCTCATCTGCCGTTTAAGACCCTTGCCCACACGCCTCCTCAGTCTTCCCTCTTTCCTGTGTTCATTTAGGTTCGTCTCCCTCCGGCACAAATGCTGGTGGAGGGAGTGCGAGCAGCCGAACATTGTCATTTGCCTGAGGCTATCTGGACGTACCCCATGGGTCTCCTCTTTCTGTTGCACAGGTGGGGCAGATGCGGATGCAGGATGAAGGGCAGGGAGGCCTTCCTGCCTCTCGCCCGCGAGGATGTGGTGGGGACTCCCCATTCTCCAGGCTGACTGTTGTGGCTACAGGAGTGGGGACGTCCCGGGGAGGCAGACACGACTGAAAGAGGCTCTTCCTGGGAAGAGGCCTGTGGATGCACCCAGCCCGGCACCGCTCTCCAGTGAGGGGGCAGCTTTGTTCCAGACGGCCTGGCTACTCTGGACAGCCTGGCTTCTCAGGGCTTGGGAGCCCTGTGTTTCCAGAGTGGCTTGCCCCGTCGCTGGCCGCGCTTTGCAGTTTGGCTTCTTTCGGTGCAGGTACAGAATAGAGATGAGTAAGGAACACTTTTGGGGTAATTTCAACCGGGGAGCCACTGTAGATATTTCCTATTGCTAAAATGACAAAGACATCTTTTTTTTTTGTTTTGGAGATAGTGTCTCAGTCTGTCACCCAGGCTACAGTGCCAGTGCATCATCATGGCTCACTGCAACCTCAAACTCCTGGGCTCGAGTGATCCTCCTGCCTCAGCCTCCCGAGTAGCTGGAACTACAGGTGCATACCACAACACCCAGCTAATTTTTGTATTTTTTGTAGAGATGGGGTCTCACTCTTGCTCAGGCTGGTCTTGAACTCCTGGCCTCAAATGATCCTCCTACCTCTGATGGTGCTAGGATTACAGTCGTCAACCACCATGCCCGGCCTAGAAAGGCGTCTTTCCAAACAGGTGATTTATCAGGTAGAAATAGACTGTTAGAGAAGTGGCCTCCAAACATAGGACTATTTGGGACAACCCATTGACGATGTCACTTCCCCATTGGGAGCTTTCTTGGCCTAAGCTCTCCAGCCCTGTCCGTGCATGTGCATGCGCACACACACACCCCATATATGTATAATGCATGTACATATCTAGTTTAGTCTTCACATCTGCTCTTTTCTCCCTCTTCTTGTTTGTTTCTTGGTTTTGCACATCTGGGCCTCTGTAGTAAACAGATCCTGTATTTACTAAGCAGCTCCAAAGGTTATATTTGCTTCCAAAAGTTTTTATTCCTCCTTCTTTTGGGTAAGTCTCAGCTCAGCAGAGAAGCTGTTTTCGCTGAGCCTGAGCTGCATGCGAGAGGCAGAAACACAGACCCATCTGTTGGAGATTGGAACATAAATAGCCCCCTTTAAAAATAAATCTCCGCTTTTAACTCTGCAGATAAAAATATCTGAATAAAGGACAATTCTTAAGCTCCACCTTCTCCCCTGCTCGACTCCAGCGTTTCTAAGTGGAGTTTTTACCCTTCTCCTTTTACAGGTTTCATTTGGCTTTGATTCGAGTGAGTTTACTGACAGATTACTTCATTTTAACTATATGGCTTTTCTGTCTAGTGGGAGGCATATTTCTAAGTATCATATTTATCAAAAGAGCTCTGCAAAACAAGGGCCAGAATTAGTCTTTTGATGGTTCCCCCTCCAACTACAACCACAATAAATTCTGTGAGAAAGAATGCTCACCTGGGGACCTTTTATGTTAAAGCCGAGAACCGGGGTTCAGACATTGTCACTTTCACAACTCCACCAGTTGGGCTGTTTTTTCCCCCCCGCTCCCCTCCCCGGGCAGAAATCTCACATCTGGTCTCACTTGCAAGGCTGGTCCTGGGCTCCCAAGGGCTCCATATTTTTCCCCCTATAACTTTAAATCAGAGGAGCATTTCAGTAAATCACAGGGAACGCTTATTTATTGGACATAGTTTTGGGTCTCTTAAAGCATGGAAAATAAATTTAATGGAGCGTTCAGAGCATTTCTCCAATCTTTTGAGGGATTACTTGGGGAATTTGTCAACTGCGCCAAGCCCAGCAGCCTGGTCCAGAGAGATGGGAAGGAAATGATGGGAGAATCTTCTCAGAGGACCCAGGTGGATCCTAAATCACCCCGAGAAAGATTAATATGAGAGGACCCGTTGCCAGCGAGGTTGATCGGCAGCATTGCCATTTATTTCATAAACTATCATTTCAGCTGGAGGGTGACTTTAATCTGAATTACATTTTGTTTTTGTCATGCGCTCTTGCCAAGTAATTTATGGAAAACCGTAGCATGCTTCTTAACCTCAAATGGCAGAGGAAGGAGGTGAGAATGGGGGCTGCGGGTTAGGAACAAAGAAAGATGGGAAGAAGAGGACGACAGTGCAAACTGGAAGGGATGCAGGGCAGGGCCGGGTGGGATGGCTGGGGCCACCTGGCTGGGGTGGGCAAGCCGCCTTCCTGGTGCCCTTGCGGGGAGGTGAAGGCGGGTGGGCTGGGCTTTCTTCCTGGAGGAAGGCAAGTTCAGAGGAGCGTTTTTGGCCTTTAGGAACCTGGGGCCTTGAGGTTCAGGGCAGTGGGAGTGTTGCTTTAGGGGAGGAAGATGAAGGGCTGGGCTGCTGACTAGCCTCGGGAGGATGTGTTTCCTCTTCAGGTTGGAGCTCTTGGGAGAACAAAGGGCTGTTCATGAGGGCAGACGGCTTTGTTTTTGGAGGCAGAGGAACAATGACATTATTGTGGTCACTGTGAGTATTAGCTGCGACAGCCTCCACACCCGTTCCCTGAAACTGGGTCTGGAGGTTCTGATTTGTTCTTACCTCAGTCTCAGTTAAGAAGGAAGAGGGCAGGTGGCTATAATGGGTAAGTTGAGGCATAAGGTAAAACAGGAACAAAGGTTGACAGAGGTGCTCAAGCCACAGGGGTGCTGCAGGGGGCCAGGGGCACGGGAGTCCCCTTCCCAGCATTCATGCCCTTGGGATCCCTGAGGGTCGGAGAACATTCTGCCCCAGGTGCCCTTTCAGGCTGAGCTTCTCAGATGTTTCGGGAGGGGCTGGGAGTCAGGAGCTCCTGGGGACCACGGAGTGGTGGCTGCGGCAGTGAGGCGAGGATTGGGGGGCAGGGTGACCCCAGTGTGCTGGGCAGCAGTTGCCACAGGTCCGGACTCAGAGCGTGGCACACATCGGGAACGCTGTCTGCCCTCGGTCTTCGGTAGGGTCAACCTGGATGGGTTTGTGAACTAAAAATAAAATCCTAAGCTCTCTGCTAACTGATTGGACCCCTCTTGGCCAAGGGGAGCCCAGAAGTACCTAAAACTGAGTTCCCCGCCATGATGGAAAGGGAGGGATGGAACCCCATCGCAAATGCCGGCGATCTCCCCATTTCATAAATATTCATGATGCCTCCCGTCGCTGTGGAATATGTATTATTTGACCACTTCACTCAGCATCAGACCTTGTTTCTGCTGTCCGCCCTTTTGAGAGGCACCTGTGTCCAGGCTTCGGGCCGGGGCTCTGCTTTCCAGACTGTTGGAAGGGCCGCCCGACAGACTGCGAGTTTTAATTTCTCCTTGAACCCGTCCCTGAACAGTGTGCTTCTCTGATGGGCTTGCAGCCCTGCCGCACTCGTTAGCATGAAGTTAAATGCTGTTCTCCATTGCCCCATCGATTCCGGGGTTCCTGATCTGTCCCGTATCCTCACTGGAAGGGGAGGGGTGTAGATGGCTGATCTCTTAGGCTGCAGTTTCAACATTCCAGGATTCTCTACCTAGTGGTCTTACCACCTCTTCTTGACTGCAAACTCCTCCAGAGCAGGGACGGTATCTTTCCCTTGTACGAATCCTTCAATACTCCAGCCCAGGACTGGGCCCTGCGTAGGTGTTCCCGGAGTTCTTTTGTGCGTCTGGTCTGAGTGTTGTTCACTACAGGAGGCGGAAGGAGTGAGGAGTGGCGTAGATGTCCTGGAAGCCTGGTCTGGTGGTCTGGGATGAAGAGAAGTTGTTCCACAATTTGTGGATACAGTAAGAGTTGCCACGATGTCTCAGTCTCAGTGTCTTCTGTTCCAGGGAATCTACTTTGGGGACCTCCGCCCGCCACAGGGAGGGGCCTTCCCGAAGGGGCCAGGCAGCTCCCTGCAGCAGACATCTTGTATCTCATGGAAAAAGGTGCTCAGCTTGGTTCATACTTTGGTTTGGCCACTTCCTACCCACCAGGCATGGGCTGGTCACCTGACCTGTGAGTCTTGTTCACTCAGCTCTAAGATGGCAATTCCAATACCTGCCCCGAGGTCTATCTCGAAGGCTGGTTGTGGGAATAAAAAGCTGAGATGACATGCGGCAAAGTTCTGCTCGCTGTGAAGCCAGCGATGGTAGGCGGGAAGTGGCCAAGGAGGTGTGAAGTGTGGTTATGTAACATTGCAACATGAAAACGAAAAAGTGAAACAGGAAAATAAAACAGAAAAGGGGAGTCATCAGGGGGTCCTCGCCCCTCTCTCCCCAGTGGTCAAAGACCCACTTCTCTTCTGTGGATGGCGCTGTGCAGAGACTCCCACCCCTCCCCAAAAAAGAAAGAAAGTCAAGTGTGGAACGTCCTGGTATATTTTGAAAGTCGACTCTTGGAAGAGAGGAAAACATGGGCAAACAAAAGCTGTCACTCACTGGCAAGCTGCTTCCTCTGCGGAATAATCTCTGTGAAGAAACAGGAAAGATCTGAACATTGCCTGGAGCAGGCGCAGGGACCACGGCTGTGGCTGGTAGAACGGGAGCCCCTGAGATGTGGCCCTTCTGCCTCTTCTTGGGGTTTCACCAGCTCTGAGGAGCCTATGCTGTCGGGCAAGAGTCTGCCTGCTGCCCTCCAAGTGGGCACTGTCTCCCCGTCTCTCGGTGCCCCAGCAGTGTCCGTGAATAGGCCTGCCTGGGTGGCACTGTGGCTTGTCCCCGGCAGTGCTATGGCTCCTGCCCTCGGCCTCAAGTAGAACCCTCCCTTCCCCGAGCCCCCACACGCATGCCTCTCCTCTCCCATCCTCTCCCACTTCCTCTCCCTTCCCACATCCATCTGCCTGGCCATGTCAATGTCCACCCATGACTCAGAAGTTAGAGGCCCCTCGAAGCTGGCAATGGGGGCTCCAGACTTCCAGAAACCTGTTTGTGTGCAAACAGACAAAGGGGCCCCCCACCCCCCCATCCCACGACTTTCCAAGATGACGATTGAGTTTTTCCCCTGTTCTGCTTGATATTTCTGCCAAAGCAAGAAAAATCCTCGTTGAAGTCTAGCAGGAAATCCAATAAAAATTCTTCAAAAGACGGGCTTGACATTGAAAAACAGCAAAATTATAAAATAGGCCTTAGAAAAGAGAGAGGAGAGTTATTATATCTGGCACTGAGCAAAAGCCCCGAGACCCCGTCCAAATGAGCCATCACAGATTGAAAGTGTTTAGCTTCCCGTTGATTAAATATGGAGAAGGACCCAGGGCCTGCCAAGCCTCGGGGATCCAAAGTTTGTTTTCAGTCAGAATGTGTTTTCAGTCAATGGAAAAAATGGTCGGCCTGCGCGGGGCTGTGTAACCGAGAAGCCCCGGGTTTGGAGTGAGTAATGGCTGCGAAGCAGAAAACCATGAGGGCTGTTAATCATCCCTCCCAGCCCCTGTAATTTAACTCAGCCACTCCTGCAACTGGAAAGCTCCCTCTGGCCCCTCTTCCTGCCCCTCCGTCCCCCTTTGCTCAAGGGGGGTGGATGCGTCGTCTGACGCCCATCCGTCCTCCCAGCTCCTGGCCCTGGACAGCCCCTCCCGGCCATGCCCCTGTCGCCCTGCCCGAGCACCCTAAGATGTAGGAATAGGAGGCAGAGAAGGTCACGCCCAGGGGGCTCTTGCAGGGAAAATCTCTTTGTCCCATGAGCTTCCTGGAATCGAGGCCTGGAAAAATCTCTTCTCTCTCCATCGCCTCTCCAGGGCTGGCTGCGTCTCGGAGGTGTTTACTGACGCTCTCTGAACAGGGTGGTTCGTTCCAGCTTTGCCATTTTCTTTTCCCCGGGCTCTCATCTGCCATACCTCATTCCCTTGCAATTAGGAGGACAGGAAGTCTGCTTTCTGCTGTCACTGAAGTCCCCACGAGTGAGGTTGAGGGAGGGGAGAAGGAGAAAGAGGGAAAAGGAGAGAGAGGAAGAAAGAGAGAGATACCAAGAGAGGGAGAGAGCAGAGGAGAGAAGAGGAGAGGAGAAAGGGGAGGGGAGGGGAGGGGAGGGGAGAGGGAAGGAGAGAGAGGGAGGGAGGGAGGGAGGAGAGTGCGTGGCCTGCAGGGCTGGGACTCTGAGGGAGGCCAAACCCCCCTTCCTGTCAAAGCAAGCACCTACTCTACTGTCCTGCTCGCCCCAGCCACCCACCCCTCTTTGCAAGCACAGCGTCACCCACTGTACGTGGCCCCAGGCAAATGACGAATGATGACGCCGGTGTGTCTCTGACTCTCCTCCTTGGGCCCTGCGTGGTGCCGGAGGCTTCCGCTCTGTTGGCTGCAGCCAGCTTCAGACCTCTGCGCACGCCTCCTCCAGGTAGCTGCTGCTGGCCGGCCACACTTCGCCGAGGTCTGGTTAGAGTTGCGGGGCCGGCCAGCTGCGCGTTCTTTCTGTCTGAGCCGGTGGTGGGCCTGGCCGGCGAGTCTCCCAGCACAGAGGGCTCGATGCTTCTGAGCTGGGTGGGCCCCAACGTGCAGTTATGGAAAGTCACATCAACCAAAAGTTTTTTGAGGACTAGGCAAATAAACTGAAGAAAATGAGTAAATAAGTGGCTTTAAAATGATGACATGTGACATGCTCAGTGGTTTAGTGGAAACAGATCTTTTTTTTTTTTGTAAGGAGAGCAAATCTCTGGCAGCTCAGCTGTAGGGGACGTGAGCCCGGTTGGCAAATACCCTGGATGACTCATGGTGCTGAGAAGCAAGGAGACAGCACCAGGGCTGGCTTGTCCCGGAGCGTCAGCAAGAGAAGCTCTGGGCAGAGGGAAAGCAAATAAAAAGCTCTGGATAGGATGGTGTGTGTGTGCGAGCACATACGTGTGCATGTGTGTGCACATGTGGTCGTACATGTGTGTATAAGCATGCACACGTGCACGTGCATATGTGTGCATATATGTGTGAGCATATGTGTGAGTATGTGTGTGCATGTGTGTGTATGTGTATATAAAAGGAAAAAGGATGATGCTTGGGATGCCCCCATTCTAGAGGAAGGAAGATCAAAGAGGTCATTATAAAAGGAAGAAGGTGGATGGAATAGAGCCAAAGTTGGTTGTCATGGACACCCCTTTGCCTTCCCATTATTATTAATATAACCTCCTCATCCTCCTCCTCCTCCTTCTCACCGTGGCTAGCATTCACTGAGTGATTATGATGTGCCAATATGGTGCCCAAAGCATATTTATATGTAATATTATCAAATCTAATCCTTCCAGCAGTTGTCTGGAATATGCCTTATGTCCTGTCTTCACAATAAAGAGTCTGAGGTTCTGGGAGGAATGTAGCATTTGCAAATGTGCTCTAAAGGCAGGGTTTGAACCCAGATCCGTCTCCCTTCCTGCCCCGAGTCAGCCAAAGGCAGTCGGGTAGGTGGGCTGCTGTCTGCAGATTCCAGGACCCAGACTCCGGGAGAATCAAAGGTTCCACTTCACACGTGGAAGAAAACCCACCAGGTGGGATGTCTGCATTTCAAACGGCAGTGCTGGCTGCGGGCTCAGCCCCATGGGCGGCAGTGGACGGGTTGAGGGGTCAGTGGTGGGTCACTGTCATCATCAATCACCTGCAAGCCTTTTGTCTGTGGGGGGCTGGCGGGGGCAGGTGAACCAACAGGATTGCGGGCCTCTGCTGGTGGCAGGAGACGGGAAGTGCACTTAGAATTTTAAGGGGAACATTCAAGGTTTGGGGAATGCCCTGGAGGGAGACGATGTGCCGTTCCCAGGTCCCACCGCTCTGAAGGGTGACATTCGGGTCACAAGCCAATTCACTCCAGCTTTGTGTCACCCCTGTTCATCTAGTTCTGAATGCCTCTGTCGTGACCCACATCACCACAGTTCTAGAAGTTACCAAGAAATACATCATCATATTTGCACTCAGAGAAACTTATAGTCCAACTGGAAAAATGTATACATGGAGCGTAACACACACACACACACACACACACACACACACACACACATTACGTGCCCGGCAGTGTTGTAAGGAATTGCATGTATTTACAGAGGCGATCCTGGCACTGCCTGGCTGGGGTAGCAACTCCTGTTATCCTCCCTTTTCATAAGGAGAAACTGAGGCACGGGGGAGACCGTGGCTGGTGAGGGGTAGGGTGCCAAGTGCCAGGTGCCATGCCTGGCCCTGAACCGTGCACTGCATGGCCCGAGCGTGTGCAGCGGAGGCAGGGAGGCGGCGCACTCAAGATGGGGGGAGAGCTGAAGGGACAAGCAGGACAAGGGGGCGGCTGGGGGGGTGCTTTGCGGGGAGTGGAGAGTCGGGGAGAGCTGTGCAGAGCCTTTCCCACGGAGCCCGGCCTTGCTGGGGACGGCCAGCACATCTGCTCAAGAGGGAGGTGGCCCGGGGGCGGTTAGAGCACAGGCGGTGGGCAGGCAGGTCCTGGACGCAGGCGGAGAATGTGGTCTGCAGCCTCGGAGGTGGCGGCTTCCCTGGGTTCCGAGCCAGGGCTGGCGCAGCAGAGTAAAGTGCTGGGAGACCGAGGTCCCAGCCCTGGCGCTGCCCTCGGGCATCTCACTCAAGGTTGTCGCTGGAATCGCTCCTTCATTTTTTAAATAAAGGGATTATGCGGGATGATCCCCCTGGCTATAAAGTCCTGTGGTAAGAGCAGAAGAATCTGGAGGGTTTCTAGGGGGGTTGTGGGTGGAACAGCTGGAGGCAGTGAAACCTCGGAATCAGCGAGGGTGGGGCTGGAGGGGATCTTAGAGACCTTCTCCTCACTCTGTTTCGCAGGTGGGGAAACCGAGGCACGGAGAGGGTGCATGATTTTCCCAGGCCACACAGCTCACGACTGGGGCAGAGCTGAGGCGACAGGCCTGCCTCTGCCAAGCCCGCCTGTGCCTGCCCCGCAGGGAGGGGCACGGGAGCTCTGCTGCAGTGCAGGGACAGGTGGGCAGGGAGGCCCGGCCTGGGGGGCCACCCAGCTTCTTTCCCAGCCCCTTTTGCAGCACTGGCTGGTAACAGTCCCCAAAGGGACACAGGTCTACAGTGGCAGCTCAGAGCCACCAACTTTGGTGTTCTCGTCCCAGCTCTGCCATGGCAAGGCCCTGCCTCTCGGGGGATACTCTTACATGCTCACCTGTCACATGGCAGGGCAGCCCTGCTCATGGCTGTGAGCGGAGGCCACAATGTCACGAGAGCCATCTGAGAGGTGGGCCCCATGCCAGTCGTCAGTGTGGTGGTCCCGGGGACCTGGGCGCCCCTTTGCCTTTCTAGGCCTGGAGTCCCGTCCTCACTCATTCTGGCCTGGGGCTCCAGGGCTGGCTGGAGCAGCCGAGGCAGGAGACCTGCCCTGCACTCTGACGCAGGAGCAACTCCCCCACCCCCGGGTTCTCATTAGCCTCCATGTCAGAGGAGTCTGGTGAAAGTTAACAGGTCTCCCCGCCTCCAGCAGACCTGAGGGGGGACTGGAGCTTGCTGGGGTCAGGGCAAGGTCACTGAAACTTGCCTGATGGGGCAGTCACTTGAGCTGACCCTGGTCTAGGGGCCTGTCCTCTCCCCATCCTGATGCAGAGCGCAGGACTCATCTGGGGTGGCCGCCCTGGGCGCCTGTGTGTCTAGGACACCCTTAGACGGTGTCCTGGGCCTTCCTCACGGGACCCCTTCTCTGCTGGCTGATGTCTTCCCAGCTCCAGGCCCCAGTGTGTGTGGGGAGGGGTAGGGGTGCAGCGGGGAGGGAGGGAGGGAGGGATGACTCTGTGGGTGAGACACAGGGCCCGGCCAGGTGCGACCCTAGTCCCTGACCCCCAGTGGCCCAGAGGGGAGGTGGTGGGGGCGGGGGTGGGCGGGAGGGGGCTGCTGGCTAACATTTACCAGGACCTTTGAAGATGTAAATGCTTCCCCAGCCCCTGCAGGGATTGATGGGGTCAGAGTTCACAGGCATGGCTGCCTGGCTCTCCAAGTGGGCTGGAAATGTTGCAGACACATGCATTAGGGTCCCATGTGATGGGACGCTCCCCAGCGGTGACGGGCTCATGGGAAACGCTATTTCTGGAGCTCTCTTGGATCAGGCCCAGAGACTTGGAGGCCTCCAGAGGGGCCGGGGGAAGTTATTTGTTTCAAATGTTTGCATTTCTTTTGCATATGTTTTCTAGGTTGTGCTCGATCACCGGACCATCTGGGAGAGAGCCTCCATCTCCTGCCTCTGCCTGACTTGGACTTTTTATTCTACAAACCCTAGATTGCTCAAGGTTTCCTGTGACATCGTGCTCTCTCCTGTCTGTGCCATTCCTGTGCTAGTTCCTCTGCAGGCATGTCCTTCCCCATCCTGTCAGCATGGACAATCCCTACTCACCTTTCTGCCTCACCTCCTCCAGGAAGCCTTCCTGGAATGGCTCTGTCCTTCTGTAGCATTCAACAATTCATTCATTCACTCGACTAATATTTATGTACTATCTGTCGGGCCCTGTTCTAGTGGGAATGTATCTGTACATAAAACACACCCAAATCCTTCCCCTGGGGAGCTTACATTCTAGAGGATACTAATAGCTAACATGTACACAACTGTATTTGAAAAGCTTTTTGTGTATTAATAGATTTAATCTGCACAACATCCCTGTGAGGTAGGTTGATTATTATCCACATTTTACATGTGAGGTTATACAACTGATAAAGGCCATATTCACTTAATTTAATTATTTAATTATTAAGTTAGTTTAATTTCGTTATTTACTTTAATATAATCCTTACAAAAGTCCTATGAGACAAATGTTATTTTCCTCATTTTACAGGCAGGGAAACCAAGACCGAAAGGGGCTAAGTCATGGATCAAGGTCATCCAGCCAGGAAGTTGTGGTACCAAGGGGGTGACTGTGAAGGCCCATGCTGCATCCTGCAGTGACATCACTCTGTGTTTCTGGGTGAAGCATCTCCTCTCTCTGTTCAAATGATCTGCTCATTCTCCACTATCCTGGGAGCTCCCTGAAGGCAGCGACCTTGGCGTATGTATCGGTAGCCTTTGAACTCCCACTGTGCTGCGCGCTTAACCGGTGCGCAGCCAACACATCCTCGGCGCAGATGGATTGATTGACAGCTGCGTGGGTGGAGATGAGGAAGAGGTGGCTCATCGCTATTGCACATACTCTGAGCTGGGCTATGCCCGGGTCCTCGCTAAACATGGTCGCCTTCAGTCCTTACAGCAGTCATGGGCATCAGCTGCCACTAGGCGAGCAGCTCGTACAGGCTAAAGATGGGGTTTGAGTCACAGGTTTCTCTGACTCCAAAAATCCACATCCTGTCTACACCCCAGGAGGCCCATCAGTGGAAAGGGGGCCGCTCTGGAAGGCATCCAAGGCTGAGCCTCCTGAGTTTGCTGCTCCGGCCCCAGCCCGGCGAGGCGGGAGCGGAGGGTTGGGCTTCAGTGCCAGGGGCTGTATCAAGGGACGGGAAGGCATCTGGGAAAACTGAGGCTTTGGTCCCAAGTTTATTCGCACCTGTTCAGATGTTTGAGGTAATTAAAGGACAGCGATTGCCACATGGAATTTTTACCCATGGTTGCTGAATCGGCAACAATCTGTTCCAAGGCAACTGCTGGGTTCGGACAGAACTGGCAGAGTCTGCTTGCGTTTTGCAGCAAAGGAAGAGGATTCCGGCTGACTGGACTGTGGGCTTCAGGCCTGGAGCAGAGACCAGAGAGTTCCTGATTTAGGTCTGTTTAGTACCTTTGTTCTAATGACATCTGTGGGTTTTATTTCCCCCCTTTCTCAATTAGGAAGGGAGAAAGGAGTATCCTCTGAGTCATCTACCCATGGGGCAGACTGGCCAGCTGGGTGTACATGTGCTTTAGGAGGGGGACGCAGGACACTGACCTGGGGTCCCGCAGCAGGGCAGTGCTAGAGCCCACGTCTTGGGCCTCCCAGGTTCTCACTCTGCCATCAGGAACACGGGCTTCCGGCGCCCCGTGTCCCCCAGCAGACAGCCATGTCTGATCCTCCACCCCCTTTTGGTTAATCCCCTATTTTGTTTGACTAAGAGTCAAAATGCAGGAGGACTGCACCCAAACCAGCTAAGCTCACTTAAGTCACTGGCAGGTAATTTGATAGACGAGTTGGCCGGCACCCACTGTGGGAGTTTGCGCAGCCGGAGCCGTGGAGACAGTGGGAAATAACCTTGAGTGACTGTGGTGAGCAGGCAGTCTCATTTCCCCGGGGACAGCACAGCCCCAGCTCCGCAACTCGAATTGGAAGACTGGGTAGCGCCTGCCAGGTGCTTGGGTGACATTTCTCTCCCAAGAGGGACAAATGTCTCAGTAGCGGGGCCTCAGGCAGAACCAACCTGCGTTCGACTCTGCCTCACCTGGGGACGGGGCATCTCGCTCTGATTGAAACTGTGCTCCAGGGTCCCCTCCCGCCAGCCTCCCTCCCGCCCACCCGAGTAAGGACTCCAGCAGATGGTTTCCTGTGCTGGGAAACAGAGGGAACAAGGGGCTTTCAAGGGATGGGAGTGGCTTTATAGAATGAGTTTTATGGGCCATGTGCAGAAACTGACCACGTGCAGAAGGCTGCCCAGGGGCCAGTTGCGAATGAGAAACTTCTAGGTTCTTTCATCATGGTGAGGATTGTGAGCTCTGACTTCAGATAAGCAGAAGAAACAAGTTTCAGCCCAAGTGGGAACTGGTTCTGCCCCCTTTCTTTGCTTTTCTAAGTCATCAAAGCCAAGTTCCTAAAGCCTGACTGTCTCACGGTACTTTCTGATGGTTTCATTGTTTTGTTTATTGTGCTTACGGCAAGTGCTAACAGACCGCTTTCAAAGCGTGTTGATATTTCGGTTGTTTCTGAATGGCCCTTCTGTTTTTCTGCATCTGGACAGCATTACAGTCTGGCCCCAGGGAATCACCGGGTTCCTATAAAAGTGTACCAGGTCCCCTTATGCAGAAAACACTGGCCACGACAAGATCAGACACCCCATCTGGGCAGGAACCCACACCAACGATTAGAGCAGCATCATGAGGTGCGTTCAGCAGCCAGGAAGGCAGGCCTGGACTGGGCCGGGGCCAGCGGGCGTTGCCAAGTGGACTGTGGGTGTTCTCCCTCTGCCACGGACGTGCTGTGATCTTCCCTTGGGAAGGAATCGAACTAGCAGAGTGTCTGGCATGGGGTGAAGCCACTAGGTGTCTGTTGCCCATAGGTTCCCTCTCTCTCTCTTTCCCCCTGTCTTCTGATTCCAAGGTGCCTGGTCAACCACCGGCATAGTGTCCAAATAGGGGGTTCCTGGAGCCTGGACAGGGAACAGGAGCTGGAAAAGGGAGAACAGCCTGGAACACAGGAAGGCCGGGAGGAGGCAGGGCTCTCGGGAGATCACCTGCTGCGCTGTGCTGGGGCTGCAGCGGGAAGCGTGGGGTGGATGTGTCCTCCTAAGGGTCTTTCTCTGGTATTCGTGGCCTTTGCCCTTTCTACGTCGGCTCTGTCCCCACCCAACCCTCCGCAGCCCCAGCACATACCACATCAGAACGCTGCAGCCCAGCGCAAAGCCAGGCTGGAACACGCTCCGATGAAGGGAGCTACTCACACAATCTCGCTTCCCTTTACAAGCTCAGCACAAAGTCTAACCCGTTTATTGAGGGCCTTGTCTGTTTTCTCCTTTCCAAGCTGCCTGAGATTTTCTCAAGTGCCCATGACCCCGACCAGCTTGTAAAGGCTCTTGTCTGGTTTGGCTCCGGGGGTTGCTGGGCCCCTTCCGACTGCCTTCCTGCCAGCTCTGAGGCTGCGGTGGGGAAGGTCAGCCCTGACTTCACAGCCCCCCAGGCTGGCTCTAAGCGTCAGGTGAGACAGGAGTTGACAGGGACCAAGTGAGCTTTGTGGCTGTGCAACAGTTAGAGGAGAACCGGGTAGTCCAGAGGAGGGAAGAGGTCAGCTGTCCGTTGGTTCTAGAAAAGACTTGCAATCAATGTGTTCGTGCGTAGAAACACGTCGCACTGGGGTGGGGCCGAGCGGCCTGAAAGGCGATGATGGGTCTCTACCCGCTCGGTCTCCAAGTCCTCGGCTTCCCCGTGGCCACACGCTGTAGCTTTTCCTGCCAGCTTTCACGGTCTTGCTAAAAATGCTCCTTTACGCTGCGGGTCCTTCTTGAAGTTTTAGCATCCTCAGAATTGTGTATGTTTCTGCGGTTACTGGAGCCCATCTGGGACCCTGATAAGCCCCTGGTGGCACTGGTGTGCTTCTCTGGGACCGGAATTGCGTCGGCCTCGGTCCCAGCAGGGAGGAAGGTGGGTGAGACGGGCCGGGCACACCATGGCCGTGGGGCTGAGCACGTCCTGCACAGAGGCAGGAATATTCTAGAAGGGAGTGTCTTGAATCCGATATGATTCCCTGGAACAGGCGAGATGGAGAACCGTCGTCTTCTCTCTGCCACGCTCTGTGTGTGCGTGTGAACACTTGTCACTCTGACAAATTTTCAACTTTATGTAGCAGTTTCTTTCTCACCAGGGTCTCTCCTTGTGTGAAACTTTAATTTTATAGCTTTGGCTGTTAATTCATCATGGGCACCACCATCAATAAATATTTATTGAGCTTTCACTGGGCACAGCATGTTGAAATAAGAACTATATATTTGACTCAAGAGGAGTCAAGAGCAGATGGGGGTAGATTTGGGGAGCGGTGGGAGAAATCCCTTTGGGGTCTCTTGTAGCTCTGAGGTTTCATGACTCTGTAACTAGAGTAATAGGGTCTGCAGGGCAAGGTCAGGCAGTCAGCTCAGACGGGACAAGGGGGCTTTGAGGGACGCGGGGACCACCACAAAGCAGCACCTGCCGAAAATTCCCCAGAGCCGGCAATGCAGCCTGCGGCAGTGTGTGCACACGCCCATCCTGGGATCCAGGGCTGCTGAGGGGTGAAGTGAATCTTCCAGGCCTTTCGCACGTGCCCCATGGAAGTCACTGCTTGCTGATTGAGTGGGGGTCTGCCACTAGGTCCTGGAATTTAAAAGGAGCATAGAGCCCGGGCATGTTTGGAGCCTCTTGATGCTTCAGCAGGAGAGGACGCCGAGTCTCCTGTTTCACGGGCTTCTCGGCGGCACCCTGGTGGGATCCCCCGCGTGTTGGGAGCCCGAGTGGCACGGGTTATGGGGGGAGGGCTGTGTGTCCCTCGAGAAGCCCTAGTGAATCAGACCAGAAGCAGCTTGCCTGCCGCCGCAGTGACGCAGGCCTCCTGGGGGCTTCCTTCAGCGTTATGAAGATGAACACGGCTCCGAGAATTCCCTTTGGACCCGGGCTCCGTGCTAATTGCCTCCATATTTATGTGAAGATGGGGGCCACAGTGGGAGCCTCTGCAGCGGAGTCCGGGCAGCTTCAGAGAGAGGCCCTGTCTCTGATGAGCGTCGTGCACGGTGGATATGAGCTCAGCTCCCTGTCGTTGGGCAAGCAAGGTGCTCATTATTATTTTTATTACTATTACTAGTCCTTTTGTCCAAAAGAGGAGCCGAAACAGACACCTGGAGTGGTTCAGTGCCCAGGTGACACTGCCGGAACCGGAGCCATAGCGTGCGGCTCTCCCGCCTCCCCGTCACAGTTCCCCACTGCCACGGCGAGGCGAGCCCTCCAGCCAGCGCGCCTGGCTTCCCGGTGGAGACAATGTCCCGTGTCCCACATGCTGCTGTCCCCTGAGGCTACACTGGTGGAATTAGGGTGAAGGGGGCTGAGGGGGAGGCGAGGAGCCGAGAGACATTGCCACGTTCCACATGGATGAGCTAGTTGGACTGTGGGCTAGTTGCGGAGCCTCCCCAAGCCTCAGTTTCCCTATCTGTACAGTGAAGATCACAGTGGTAACTGTCTGGGAGGATTGCTGGGGGCAGTAGCTGGAGCAATACGTACAAAGAGGCTCGCGTCATGCATGGAAAAAGTGAGTGATTCATAGATATGAGGTGTCCATACGGGAAGTCTGGTGGTTGAGGATGCAGGCGCCAGCTGCCTGAGCCCAGAGAGTTCCCAGAGAGTAACAGTCCTTTGATCAGGGGACGGGCACCAGAGCTAGTCACAGGAGGTGCCCATCTCGGGGGTTGGGGTGATGTGACTTCCTTGTCCCTTAGGACGGCAGTCACTTGGTGAAGGGCACGGTGTGGGAGAGGTTCCCAGGGTCCATGGGAGGCAGCCCCGGGGCAAGCTCGAGCTGCTGCCTTGCCTGCCACAGTCCAGCTGGGGATGTCACCTCTGGGCAGAGCGGAAGCCATGCGGGCCAGGCAGGGCGGGTGCCCCCAGCGTGCCGGGATCTCGGCTTGGCTTCCCATCCAGCTTCTGTTGGTGCCTGGTTCCCCCATAAAGCCATTATGTACCGGGAGAATTAATCATGCCGTTAGGTAAGCATTATGGCACTTTTATGGCAGCTTTGAAGCTAATCTGTCACTAATGCCTGCTGGATTATCATGATTTCTTGCAGTTGTGATTCATTAACTGGAGGCCTAATAGTGATTCTATTAAACATCTTCCATCCCTGTTTGCCCCGACACGTCCCCGCTCTCTGTTCCATTGTGCCTCGGCGGTGGCGTGACGGGCAACCTGTGTGGTCCTGAAGTAGGAGCCCCAGCGAGACGGACAGGTACCCCGGCGGCTAGAAGCTGCCCAGCCCTGTGTCCGTCCGCTCCCAAGCTTGCACTTCATCTCCCCATTCCAGTTCATTCTGCCGACGGGCATCTGCTGGACTTTTCAGTCGATTTTAGCTTTTCTCGAGAGGAGGCCACAGTGTCTTCCCTGAGCCCCCGTCACTGCCTTCCCGGGGCCGGACCACGCCAAGGAGAAGCGGAGCTGTGTAGACTGCTAGACCCTGCGGGGCCTACCTGGGGCGGAAGTGGGTTTGGGGCCGGGGGAGAGAAACAGGAGCACCGCTGAAGAGACCTGGTCGCCGCTGCTCTTCCCTCCCCTTCCTGCTCACGGCCGACGGGCACAGGCGCAGAGGCGGGCAGGGGGCAGGCAGGTGGTGGTGGTCCCCCACCCACGGTTGGGGCTGCCAACGTTCCCAACACCCCTCAGTGCGGTTTTTAGCCGGAGATGTTCTCTTAGGCTGGCTGTTCTCTGCAAAAGGTCAGCTTCAGGGCAAGGCTTGACGGATGGCTGGGAGCAGCAGGAAAAAGAAAGCCGGGGAGAAGGGGCCGGCGGGGTGGCCTGGGAGGAAGGCAGTGGAGACCAGAGCGTGGGCTCTGTCCTGGGGCCCGGGGAGGCTGGGGGACGGCGTCCTGCCCCTCATGCCGCACCATCCATCAAGCCCACACTGATATCTCAACAGTTTGCGACCCCTCCCCCTCCTCCTCTCGACCTGCTCAAGTGCGCACCAGCCCTGACCCTCCCGCCCCGTCGGCCTCGCTGCCGCGGGATGATGGATGGCTCTCCTCCCACAGCCCGTCCCCGCAGCTGGGGACGCACGCACAGGTAGAGCTGGGGTCAAACCCAGGGCAGCCACAGTGACCCAGGCACCGAGGCCAAGGGACCCTGTGTTCCCAGCGGCAGCAGGTGCTGCCAGGGGTATAGAAATAGAACCGAGAGAGGAAACAAGGAGCGAATTCCAACTATATAAGGAGGAAAGGGGGGAGGAGGAAAAAAACCCAAATCGAAACCAAAAAACCTCTCTGCATCCTGAGGTCTTCCAAGACTTCTGAAAAATCTCGAACATGGTGTGATGTCTTCTGTGCACAGTTACAACGTTGCCTGCTCCAATCCATCTGTGTTTTCTCACGCCTGTGCGCTTAAAGCACCGCTGAAATGAAAAACAAGTTAAAAAATACATAGATGTATATATAGTGAGACTGAGAAGGAGAGGACAGTACCCTGCAGCCTGTGCAGCCTGTATTTGCATTTTTATATTTTTTTATTTTTTATTTTTTTTGCCAGTGTTTGTTGTAAGAAAAAGTGTATAAAAATAAGCCTTAGACAACTGGAGTAAATACTCTCAACACATCAGCCGGCTCGAAGGCAGCAGCCAATGCTGCCATCCTTCCTGTCTCTGGGCAGCGATGGTGGGGAAAGAAAGGAGCTTTGCCCGGTTTCCCAACTTCCAGGTCACTCCCTGGTGTTGGCTCTAGAGGACACTGGCCCTTCTGCTGGGGCTGGGCCGAGGGGAGGACTCACCGGCTGGTCCAGCCACGAGGGGGCATTGAGACACTCCTTCTCAGGGCCTTGGGATAACAGGAAAGGGGTGAACAGTAGCCCAGGAATGGCGTGTGTGTGCGTGTGTGTACAGGGGGTGCCGGTGCTGGAGAGGCCTGCGCCTGCTGCCAAGAGGCCCGGTGAGAATCCGGCTCAGTGTTGGTGAACTTGTTCTTGGCCTTGAGGGCTGGGGAAGTCCGTTCCCCAACACCCCTGCAGCCCGGCACGGGCACCCCAGACGTCTTCCTTCTCGGAACTTCCAGAGGCCGAGTCAGAGGGCCCAGGAGGGAGTCTCAGGCCCGTGGAGTTGTGAGTGAGTTGCAGAGAGCTCGAGATGGTCACACACTGTGGGTGACGCGAGAGAAAGGGCCGAGAAAAGGAAACGGAGGAAAACAGGCATGGAAAGGCGGGTGGGAGAGAGGGCAAAGAGTGCTGGGAGGAAGATGGAGAGAGAGGTGGTCACGGGACAGGAGTCAGCAGGGAGAGAGAGGGAGAGGAGATTTAATGAGGGCAACTTGAAGGCCGGCGCTCACCCACAGCTGGCGGGGTGCCGGGTTTGATCTCCTTGTGAGTCAGGCGGTCTGATTAATCGCGGCCTGTGGAGGAGGATGGACACCTGGCCCCGCTGCGGAGCTCTTTGATCTGCAGGATTTCTCAGGGCCGTGGGAGGGGAGGTGCATGGCCGTGGGGCTCAGGGCACCGAGGCCTCGCGGGGGCTCCCTGAGAAGGAAGCGGGGGAGGCCAGGGGAGCGGCCCCCAGAGCCAGCTGGCGTGGGGCGCACCAGGAGGGGGTCACAGGCTCCTGGAGTCCTGAGGTTTGTGGGGACAGAGCCCTCGAGAGAAAGATTTGAGAGGGAGCGTGGGGTGGAGGGGAAAGCTCATAATCTCGGGGCAACTCGACAATGAGGGTCCCCACACTCCACTCTCTTTCTCTGCAGGGAAATAACTGAACGGTGAGAACACAAACAGCCGTTTGCACAGAATTGCGCCGTGGCTGCGGGGCCGGCTGGTTCAGTCAGGGAGCGAGCTCTTTCTAGGGGTGTGAGGAGAAGGGAGGTGCAGGGCTCCCTCGAACTGGCTCCATTTTATACATGTTGGATGGAAACAGATTTGAGAAAAGAAAGCAACATATTGCCAAAAAAAAAAAACCTCTAGAAGAAGGAAAAAAGGAACTAAAACCCTAATGCCCTTAAAAAAGAAAACCCAAAAAAAAAAAAAAAAACTTTCATAAATTATGTCTTTGGACTAAATCCATTGGTGTTCTGCCAATTTCAAATAATAGTGTAACTTGATTAAAAAACTTTACAGGATTTAAAGTTGTTGGCTTCTCTGACTTCTCCCTGAGACTTCTCCTTAAGTCACTGTCTACACCAGGCTAATTTGTTCTCAGATTCCTTAATCTTCTGCAAGTTGGTGATGACGTCTGTGACTCTGTAGCCATATTGGAAATGTCTGTGATCTCTTTTGCTGTGACTTCCACCCAGAATTTTCGGGGCGACTTGAAACATTACCCTGAAAACGTGCTGGTATTGAAATACTCTGTGTGTGTGTATGTTTGGAGCGTGTGCTTGCGTGTAGACTTTTCTAGTTTCACCTACCGTGGTCTCCTTTTGGGCTGCCAAACTGTTGCTCACAGCCACCTCAAGGCTCAGAAAAGAAGCGTGTGGGAGCCATGAGCGCGGCTCCCAAGAGTTCAGCCAGCACACAGGATGTGGGCTCTTAGGGATACGGGCTCCGATGACTAGCAGCAAAGAGAATTCTGGAAGCGAAGGGCACATTTTCTGGCAGCATTGGGGTTTTGGCGGAATGACATTAGCATGGTTTGGGAGACAGCTACGGAGCAGTCTTGCACCCGAAGGCCTGAGTTCCAATTCCGGCTCTTTGACTCAGGGACTAGCTGTGTGACCTGGGGACTGTCACTGCCTCGGTTTCCTCATCCATAAAATGAGATAAGGAAAAATACTTGCCTCACGGGCTTCTGGTGAGAGGATGAAATACATTAGAACCCGAGAAAGCAGCCTGTGCATCATGAGGCCTTCAGTTAATAGCAGGCCTTCGAATGACTGCTTGTACTACAGAAGTCCAGGTCTCTTTACACACTCGTGTTGACAGCAGGGATGTTTGCGTTTCAAACAGGGTTTGCTCACTGAGGGTGTTAGAAAAAGGGGCCCCATGTAAACTGCTCCACTTGGAGCACCTGATCTCTTATAATTGTTGTTTATTAATAAGTACGTTTTGTTCATAAATGTCCCATTAAACCCAGCTGAAGTCCTCCACCTGGCCGGCCTGGCTCTTCTGGATGTGACTAGGCAGGAGCCACTAGACGCTCCCTCCCGGTGGCGGGTCTCTTGGTCTGGGGGTGCTGCGGCTGGCCTTTCGGGGAGGCCACTGGGCAGGGGGACCCAGTAGGTCCCCTGCTGTGCAGTGGTGGCACTCTCAAATTTGTGCTTTTTTTTTTTTACACTCTCCTTCCTGCTTCAGCCTGTTTTGCTTGTTTATAAGAGGACCATTCATTCCTCCAGCCGGGGCTTCCTGGAGCTTCATGGCTGTTTTCCCTGCTTGTTAGTAGTCCTGAGATGAGGAGATTTTGCTACTGGTGACAGCCCAAGGGGTGGTGCCTGGAGCCTGGACTCTGGGTTCAAATGCCTGCAGGCATGGGACCCACGAGACATGGGACATGCCATCCCTGATGTACAGAGAGCAGGGGTTACCCTTCCAGGGTTGTGGTCAGGTTAAAGAAGCCCTCGGTAAAACTCCTAATCCATGTCTGGCACATAGTAGGTGCTCAATAAATGATTATTCTTGGCCAGGCATGGTGGTTCATGCCTGTAATCCCAGCACTTTGGGAGGCTGAGGTGGGAGGATCGCTTGAGGCCAGGAGTTTGAGATCAGCCTGGGCAACATAGTGAGACTCTGTCTCTACAAAAAAAGAAAAAGAAAAATATTAGCTGGTCATTGTGGTACATGCCTGCAGTCCCAACTACTCGGGAGGTTGAGGCAGGAGGATCTCTTGAGCCCAGGAGTTGCAGTGAGCTATGATCACATTAATGCACTCCAGGCTGGGCAATAGAGCGAGATCCTGTCTCAAAAAAAAAAAAAAAAATAGATGTTTTAAAAAAGATTATTCTTCTAAGACCAATGGTCACAAACCCTGGCTGTACATTGAAATTATTAGGGATAGGTAAAATTCCAAAGCCTGGGCTCCACATCTAGAAATTCTGATTTTATTGATCTGAAGTTAAATCTTAGCATCCATAGTGTTCTGATAGTTCTTAGGTGATGCTAACATGTAGCTGTGATTAAGGAATACTGGTGCTTCTCAAACTCAATGTTCACACGCATCGGCCGGGGGTCTTACTAAGAGGCAGAGTCTGAGTCAGTAGGCGTGGGGCGGAGCAGGCCTTCTGGGTCTCTAACAAGCGTGGCAGTGTGGTGACCTGTGGCCCACACTCTGAGAAGCAAGTCTCTAACCTTTCCTGATCCTCATGTCTTGGTGCGCCTGGCGGTGGCCATGGATGGGAGACCGTCGGGAGCAAGTGGTGGTGAACATGTGAAGAAATGCAAGTGGCAACTACTGAGGTTTGCTTAGGAACGTTCCTGCCAGGTACCAAACCTGGAATCTGCAATCTTCTGCACACCCACAACACACACACACACACACACCCACAAAACACACACCCCCCCCCCTCCTGAATCGAGTCTTGCATACCCATATAGATAGCAACCAGGAGATGTTTCCCAATATTTCACTATCCTTCCATGCTCTCTCATTTATTCTTGGAGATAATCAAATGAATGAAAGCCTTTTCTACAGAGCATTAGGGACCATGGCCATGAGTTTAAATGCCTATTTGTAATACTCAACTGGAAAAGTAATCCCTAACTTGGATTTATAAATAGCCCCGATACGCTTACCTGGCCCAAGGAAACCCCCACAGGTGGGCATGGTAATGGCAGAAAAACCAGTGAGGCTGCAAATGAACAGGTAATAACACTGGCTCAGGAAACTGAGGTTGCATTTGTTAGAGGGAGACGGGACTGACCACGGAGCAAAGGGCTTCCGAGTAAGGGGAAAGGGCCTTCCAGATGGCACCCAGCCTGGAAGGTTCTTTTCTGCCTTAATGACAGAGAGATATATGTGTATATATACACTACCGCCCCTCTTCCAACACAGTTTCAGAAGGTGCTTGGGAGCAGGTGCTCATGCAGGGTGCAATGTGAGAGTGGGTTTTCTGGGGAGTAGTATCATGCTGACACCGTATTTAATGAATTCGTGGCATGGTACACAGAGAAAGGAACACCCAGTGTATACAGCTGATGAAGACTCTTCATTAAAGAATGAACTTTGAACAATCGAGAGTCCCCTGCAGTTAGACTACTGCTCAGACCCTGGAAGGAAGAGTGACATGCAGCAGGTCTGGCTGTGGCAGCCAGGGGCCACCCTGTGCGCCATGTGGCATGATCTGATCAGCAGAGTAGGAACGATTGGGACCGCCGTGGAAGAAGAAAGCTCTGATCTGATCTGTGCTGGAGAGTGTCACTAGTCACTCCAGGAAAAGAATTTTGCCATGGGGCTGAGGGCTGGTGGTGGACAACCAGAGCCGCGTGGTAGCCATGCCTGTGATTGGTTGGATCGTACAACTGGGCTTAAGTATGCTGTGCAGCAAACAGCATAGAGTTTTTCTCTAGACTGGGATCTTCTGTCTCGGTGCCTTATTATTGTCTTCCTAAAGCCAGGTGTTGGTAGAGACAGATCTGTGGACGAGATGAACCCACCTGCCCGTCACCGTTGAGGTCCTGGGTATCCGGCAGTCAGGCAAGTGGCCCCTTTTCCTGACAGCTTCCTGCACACAGCTTCTTCTTGCCTGGAGGTGTCACCCATTCCCAGAAAACCCAAGGATAAGCACCATGCCAGCTTCGGGTCGCTAGCCAGAGCACATCTGCCTCCAAGACGTCTGGGGCCTGTTTGCATGCCGAAATCGACATGTGCCATTCCGGAAATCTTGTTTTATTGCTCCTTTCCTCTCCGACAGACCCCCTCCTCTGCCACCTCCTCTCTCCCTCCTTCGGAATCCTAGTCCCAGATGTGACTCTCTCTGTTTCCCTTGGCTGGGAATTTGCCTTTTTCCCATAACCCGTCGGGTTGCCTGTTAGAGAAACCAAAAAACTCCAACTTTCTGGGAAGACATCTAATTAAATTCCCAAAGAGGAAGGAGGAAAGCCCCCTCTGAAACAGACAGATACAAGCAACATAACCCATAATAATCACGACAGAGAAAGTGCCCGGGATAAGCCCCGAGAGCCACCGGTAACACGGTGTTCTGTTTCCTAATGTCCTCTGCAAAGAAGCCGGCCCTGCGTTTAAAATAGCCCTCTGGTAAAAGCGACTATTTAAAGAGTATCGGGGTATGAGAAATGCAAAACAAAGTGTTGTTGATTAAAAACACATGATTTGTTCTCGAGACACGAGTAGCCAGCAAAATCAAATGTGACAGTGTTTTGGCTTTTTCTATCCCACAAGACATGATGGTGATTTATTAGAGTGATGTCAGCTGCGGTTAAAAAAAGTTTGCTGTGTTGTCTTAATAAAAAGAGGCTTTACCTTGGAGCTGTCAAACTCCCTTTCTCCTCCAGCTTGAGGCAGTGGCTGCCAGGCCCTTGGCCCTCTGGGGAAGAGGGGGGGCTCTCCCCAAGGGGCAAACCTCTGCGTTTGGGGAGTTCATGAGGACACAAGGCATTGCGTGTTTCTTGATGGAGAGGCAACGTGGCCTTTGAGGAGGGTGGCAGCTTGCTCTTGCTTTGGTCAGCTTGTGGAGCGCATGGACGGGGCACCAGGTTGGAGCTGGAGCGCGGCTTCACCTGGCTGGGTGGAGGGTGCCTTTGGGTGGAAGGAACTCCACGGGTGGCGGAGACACTCTAGGTCACGGTCTTCTCCAGGCACAGGTGCGGGTTTGATAGTCAACGTGCCGGATGATCCGCTGGCCGATGAGAAGGTGGGCTGTTAGCAGAAAATAAGGAAAATTTCTTAGTTGAAGCTCTTTGGTTATAAGGAAGAGAAACTCCTCAAATTCAAGTAAACAGGATTTTTTTTGAAAGGACACGACAGTCCATCTCGCAGACATCTAAGAAAAGACAGACCATCTGGGCGCGGGAAGTGGGCAGGCAGCACCGAGGCTGCTTGCTCTGCCTTCCCTGGAGCCGTGCATCTCCTACCCGCCTCTCTTGCGTCTGGGCTTCCTCGGGGCTGAGTCTTAGTGTTTGCTTCTTCGCGGCTTTGGCTTGGTACACATCACCTGCGCCCCAGTGCCGCACGAGCACGTCTTTGTCTGGGTACAGGTACCGTTCCCCCAACTCCGGCTCATGGCATCCATTCCAGATGCCTGAGACAAGATCCGGTTGCCTTCGCTGGAGTCAGGAATCTCTCTCTGGTCCAACGGACAGGCACTCAGGAGCCCTGGATGAGGTCTTGGGGTGCAGAAGGGAGCCCTTTTGTCAGAGACTGGCAGTGGGTCAGTGTCTCTGGGTGGGTGTGGCCAGGTGAGCAGGTCGTGAGCAGAGAGGAACTGTGTGTGTTATCAAGGACACTGAAGAAAGCAATGACAGGTATGTGTTTTTATCCTAAGGATCAGAGAGGTGCTGAGCGTGACAGCCTGCTGTGGCTGTTTGGGACTGCCCCTCCCCCACTGCCCAGGGAGGATAAAGATCACAATGGGAAGGTGACATCCCAGTGGATACCCTGAAATCTTTCCTGTACACACACCCAGACAGTGAGAAGATGATATTATTGTTTAAATTAATAATACAGATATTTTTTCCTAATTACAGAAGAAACACATAAACGATTGCAGAAAACTTGGAAACACACAAAGATGGAAGTGGAAAAGTGCCCTTAATCCGAGATAACTGCTGTAACATATTGGTGTATTTCCCTCTATTCTTTTTCCTTTAAGTAGTAGCCTGAGGCTACGCGAACGATCTGTGCTTAGGATCTGTCGTTTCACTTTAATTATATGTCTTCAGACTCTATAAGACTTTGGGATTGCTTTCAATTTATTCCCATAATTTTCCCTGAGCACATACAATTGTTTTCTTCCCCAGCTCCCTCACCTTTTCTTGAAAGTGGTGGCTCAGAGGGAATCGATATTGTTAGTAGCTCTGGGCTGCCACCCTGCTCCTGTGCAAGCCACCACTGTCCTCCTGCCCAGACAACCACGAGGGCTTCAGAACGCTTCTGCTCTTGTCCCTTCCACTCCCTTCTTCTCGGTGATCTTTTAAAGCCACAAATCTGTTTTCCTCGCTCTCTGCTGAAGAGCCTTGGCCGGTTATCCCTTGCGTTTAGAATAAGACAGAAAAGATATTTAATGTGTTTAAATGTTTACTGGCGATTTCTAGCTGCACACGCCTTTGGACTAACTTCAGCCACTTTTCCTGCCTCTGCCCAAGCGCTGGGACAACTTCTCTCTTCTCTTCCTCCGGCTCCCGGCTCAGCCTTCAGGTCTCAGGTCAAATGTCACCTGCCCGGAGAAGCCTTTTCTTGACTTTGGTCCTCCGTCCAGTCCCTCATGTCCCCCTTACTTTCATGACACTTTCCACAGTTTGTAGTTATAAGTGGGTTTGTTTGGTTGTTACATAACGCCCGTGTCCTTGATAGATATGCGTGTTCCTAAAGCAGAGCAAATCTGTTCTGTCCAATGCTGTTCCCTATTCCTGCTGTCGCCCCCGTCTCAGCCACTACCCCACGTTGTCCCCACGCCCATGTGGTGCCTGTCATAGATTAGGGGCTCTATCCATGCTTGTTTGAGTGAATGAGTGACCCTGGTGCTCGTCTGCTGTGTCACAAACACAGGAGTGAAGAGTCACAACCTTGCAGCACGTTGGATTTGGAGGTCTAGGCAGACGACATGGTTTTCACATTCACAGTCATTCATGCGCACCCCAAAGTGCACGACATATAGTGATTTGTGACTGTGGCCAGGCCTGGGCTTGGACCGTGTGTGTTGAGGTGCTGGTGTGTGAGGCAGGTTCCCGCCTGGTGAGTGAGGGAGATTTTCAGTGATGTATCTTCACCTTGGTGTGGCTTTGCTGCCGTCTACTTCTCACATCCCGCTCTAGAGTTCATTCTAGAGCATCCCCATGGCCGGGCAACGTTCTGGGATTGAATGCCTCTCGGCCTCTGAGTCAGCCTGGTGCACCACTCTGGCTGTTAGCACTTCTCCAGGTTAAAGAGAGGATTGGCTTCCTTAGAACCTGTAACTATTGACTGCCTTCTGTCCCCTGGAGGAACATCAAGTGCACTCAGCGGCCACTCATTGAACACTGGCACCGTGTCCAGCAGGCGGGTGCTGGGCACTGGTGCGCAGAGCTGAGTAAGGTGCACTCGGAGAGCCCAGCTTGGCTGGTGAAGCCCACTTGCCGTTCACAATGTGCTCTCACATCATTGTCTTAATCTGTCACAACCACCTTGTGACGTGTGTGTTATTAGGCCCATTTTCCAGGTGAGGAAATGGAGGCTGGGGGAGTTTACACACCTTGCCTAGAACCCCATGATTTACACGAGAGGGACACACAGCTCCAGCTGAAGTGTCTGACTCCAAAGCATGAATGTGCCTCTTACCTCCCCGCACTGAACACACGATGCACTTCTGCTTCACGCGGCCCCCAGTGCATCTGAGGGTAGCTACTGTGCTCCCCGAATCATCTCTTCTCCTGGATGAACTTGACTCTGGAAGTGTGCTGTCACTCAGTGGGTCTTTGGCCCCACCACGTGCAAACACTCTTGCAAGTTGCAGAAGGTCCTTGCTACTGCACAACAGTCTTCTGTCTGCAGACCAGGAGGGTCTCAGTCCTGAAAACCAGATTCCGAAGAGGAATTTGCGGTGATTATTCTCCACGGGCAATGAAGCAGGGTAGACAGCTAAACCTGGGACCATTTTTTTTTTAAGGACAACTCAGGAGGTGTTTTTCCAACAAACATCTTACAGGGAAAGATGGCAGGATGTGCAGACTTCTGGGGCTGGACATGTGACACTTGGAGGATCTTCTTTGTGACATCCCTGTTAGGGCCTCCTCCGGCATCTGACTCAACGGTTCACATTACAGGGCACTCACAGCCACCTGAGAAATTTCTAATAGACAGATCTATTATTAATGGATTTTGGCTCAACATATAAGGAAAACAATCTGTGTCTCTCCGTAGCTTCCGCTTCCTGGTCTCATCACGGCCGGGCAGCCCAGCGCAGCGCTGCTCCTACACGGCAGGCTGTCACACACGAGCTGTGCAGGGACTCCCAGCTGACCCCCAGGCCTGGCTCAGATGTCATGTCTCCGAGTAGGCCTGTTGGCTGCCGGCGTGGGCCGATTACAGGTCTGTGTGTGCCAGAGACCGTGAGCCTCTGGGGAAGGTGCTCGTCTTGGAGAAAGAGGGAACAAGGCACAAACCCCTGACCTGGGTCCCGAGCTTCCGTTGCAGCAGGGAAGGAGCAGTTCCGAGCACGGTCTGGTTGCAGCTCGCTGCTGGGCCTGTCTCACAGCGCAGCCCCCGCTGGACTTCATCGGGAGACCCATCGAGAGCAACACAGTTATGCATAAAAATGGAAAGAATGGTTTAAACTAACACATAATAGTCACGGGGAGCAAGCCCTGGGCTGCGCCTTGAGGGTAACACACACAGTGGGGAGACAGGCTCGCCCCTCCTCTGCCCTGCAGAAAACCAGCAGTCCTATGGCCTTGGGAGGCCTCCAGCACATCTGTGGTGGCAGGGACAGCAGCACCCAGCAAGAGGTGACAGTGCCCCGTGTCCTGGCAGGCGTCCTGGACCAGTCCAATGGGACCGAAATAGTGGGGACCAGAAAACTGCCCGTGCGTGTCTTGGGCACACTTGAGGCGTCCCAGCGCCTCTGGGAGCTCTGGCAGGGACCCTCAGGGGCTGCCGCTACGAGTGAGCCAGTGAAAGGTAAATCATCGTCACTAAAGGGATCACATGTAAAGGGGCACAGGCCCCCCGGACCATCGCAGGCCCGGCGGTCCTCTCTGTTCCTCGCTGAACCTCCTTGGTGTCTCCCGTCACTTTCCTGAACCCACGTCCGAGCCCCCAATGTTCTCGGGACTCTTGGAGCCGCTCCAGGCTGGGAACCGAAACTGTTTGCTAGGAGGGTTTTCTGAAATCCTGGAATTAATCTGGCCTCACATTCTTTTTTAGATTAGATAAAATGAAGGCTCACAGGGCTTGATGTGACTTGTCCCCACTCTGTGTCCAGTTGGTAGAAGAGCAGGGACTTTGCTCAAGTCACACGGCCCTGCTCTCCCCTCTGTTCCCACCTGTATCGATCTTCCCTTTATTTCTCGGCCGTGGGTTTCTTTCTGAGCCGGGGCAGCAGCGAGGGGCACCTCAGTGCAACGAGCGTCCCCTTCCCCCCGAGGAATGAGGGTGCCCTGTGCAGACTCAGAAAGTAACTGAAGGAGGTATGGTCCAGCGACCCCAAATCAAGGAGGACAAATGTTCACATGGGACAACTTAGTGCCTAGATAGAAAGTCCCCCCAAAACTGACCAGAAAGATGCTTTGCTACCAACTGTGGTCCCAGATGGAGGGTTGGGAGGGGCCCACGTAGCCAGTGGAGTCACTTAGGTGCCCAGAATTCGATGGAAGAATGGCATTCTATAAATCTCTGTCTTTGGCTGGGACGACACAAAACCCTGCGGCACCTGCAAAGATGAACACTTCACAGACAGCCCTGCTCCTGCCCCAGGGTTTACTCGGATAGGCAGGGCTGGCAGCAGATTTTGCCACTTTGATTGGCCAAGTCCCACTGATTCATGGTGACGGCGGAAGCATCATGTTTCAGAGGAGTCCGAGACCGGATCAGAGGAGGAAATGAAGGTTCTGATGAACCAGCAATGTCTCTGTCAACGGAAGGGAAGAGGGTGGGGGGAGGTTTGAGGACTGGGGAGGCAGAACAGCAGCTCTCCCAAGATGTCCATGTCTTGATCTCCGGAACCTGTGGCTGTGTTTTGTTACACGGTGGAGGGGGTGGTTGAATTGGGGGGAATTACACCTGCTCGTCAGCTGCCTTGGGGGTGGGAAGGGCACCCCGATTATTTGTGAGTCCAGTGCAACCACAGAGATCGTTTCCAGCATGAGACCAGAGACTCACAGTCAGCGGTGTTACGTAGGAAAGACTCGACCCGATACTGCTGGCGTTGAAGACGCAGGGAGGGGGCTCGAACTGAGGCACATGGGCAGCCTCTAGATGCTGGAAAAGGCAGACAGATTCCTCCAGGATGGAGCATGGTCCTGCCCACACCTTGATTTTGGCCCTGGGGGAACCATTTCAGACTTGTGACCTCCACAAGCATAACAGAATACATTGTGTGCTTTTAGGCCACTAGATTTGTGGCATTTTGTTATAGCAGCAATAGGAACTGAATTCGGGTCCACGACTCATGAGGGAACTTTCCTTCTGTTTAACCTGAAGTTCTCATTCCGTTGCTCAAGCCCTTTCCTTAAGATGCAGGCACAGAATCGCTGGGGTTGTCCAGACCCCAGAACGCGTTCCCTTAAGGAAGACTGTAAAAGCAACACCGGTAGGAAATCTTCCAGGGAGTGACACAGGTTTTGTGATTTTCCTCTAAACTTGGAGAGGTTAGGTGGGGAGGGTGTTGCAGACAGGCGGGTTCAGAGCTGGGCAGCGGGTGCGTGGCAGTCCCTGCCACACCAGAGGGGACCGAGGGTTAGACTGGGACGCCCCACACTGGCTCTTGGTTTTCTCATCTGTAAGATGAGCACTTGACGACCTCAGGGCGTCTGTTGAACAGTTCTAAGTTCTCGGAAATGATGCCAAGGAACGAAAGACAACAGAATGTCTTCTGAACACCAAGCATTTGAGTTACACGGTCTCATTTGTTCCTGACAGCAGTTCTGAGAGGTAGTTGTGCCATGTGGGCCCCCATTTTACAGAAGAGGAAGTCGAGGCTGGGAGGTTAAGGAGTTTTCTAAGCATCCAGCTAGTAGGGTGAGGGGCCACGCATCACGTCTTGCTGTCAGAGCCCTGTGCTTCCTATGAGGTCAGGACACGTCCTGAGAAGGACTCCGGCCCTGGACTATGTTGAGGACATAATCAGGGTGCACAAAGCCACAGGCCGAGTCCTGAGTGATGCTCTTGGGCAAAGCTCTTTGGCATCCCAAGAGCCCAGTGGTGACACAGGGGGAGCAGTCTTGCTGAGAGAATAATTCTTTTGTAACACAAATATCTGTAATTTTGTTTCCTTTTTGCTGGCTTAGCTGGGAACCAGTTGTGTGATCCTGTGTAAGTAACTTGCTTTCTCCGAGCCTTAGTTTCCCGGTCTGTGAAATGGGAAAGATAGACTAGAATCAGTATTTTCTAACCATATTTTTAAAAAAATTATGCCTCATTAGCTAAGATTTCATGGAGCATGACTTGCTGCAATTTATGTTATGAAAGCAATTTTTTAAGATTTTTGAAGTAAATCTTAAATTCAATTTTTCAAAGTGCACGTTCCTCTCTCCCTCTCCCTCCCTCCCTTTCTTGGCGATGATTTTCCCTCCAACTTGCCCTCTTGCTCACCACTGAGAATCCCTGTTCTTGGTGTTTGAGACTTTTGCTCTGGTTCTAAGATAATTGGAGCTAAGAATATATATATTCTGGAAGAGGGGGGCCGAGACAGCCCTTCTCAGTTGCCCAGCTCTCTGCCTGGGCCTCCCTGCCGCCTGCCACGTTCCTTTGCCAGGAACATTCATCTCTCTTGTCCCCTCGAGGCCCCTCGACCCTCACAACCACCGAGCAGCAGCAGCGGCCTCCCGTCCACGTGGGCCAGCTCTCAGCAAGAGCGCAAGATGGGTATCCTTCATTTCTGGCATGTGCCGCAGCACAAGAGTGATCCGACTTCAGAGATTATCACCTCTCATCTTTTATTCTCCCCTTTCTCCTCTTCTTTTTTCTTCGTGTAAGATCATAAAATCACCAGACAGGCCCTCCCTTCCTCCTGGCCTAGGCAGAGTTCAGAGCTGTTTACTTTTTGGGTAAACAGCTGTAATCTCCCTAACCAGATGTTACAACAGTTAAGCGAGTTAAATTCTCCTGGTCTAATCTCCTAGATGCTGTGGTTTTTTGAGTATAAAGCTTTTGACATCTTTTGATACAAAATGGAGCTCTGGAACACTGGCTGTGATTAGGCATCAATGTGACTAGCCTGGAGAGGAATTCAGATAGAAAAAAATACACAGAAGGACCCTTTGCTCACAAGAGGAAAGGAAGAGGGACATGTGGGTGTTTCTCAGGCCTGGGGACTCTTCCCAGTCTTGTGCATGTCCTTGGTGGCCAGTCAGTACTGTGAGGTCCCAAATCCAGTCTGTCCCCCACTCATGCCCTTCCGTGCCGTCCCTGACCATGTGCCAGGCACAGTGAGCAACACAGGAGGAGCAAGGGGCACCGTTCCCGAACTCAGGGGCACGCCGTTTTTAGTGGGGGAAACAGGACGTACTTGAACTTCTAGGAAACAATACAAGGGCAGATTAGGATCAAGGGCTAAGTCACCCTTGGCTCAAATGATCAAAAGTTCTGGGGCGTCGGGAAGAACCATAGATGGTTAGAAGATGGGAGAGCGATGTGGTTTGACAGGTGTCTGAGCACAGGTGGAGGCTGGAGCCAGCCTACAAGATTGGAGAGATCATCTGGGTGCGTGCGCGTGTGTGCATGTATGTGAATGTGTATGTGTATGCATGTGCACGCATGTGTGAATGTGTATGTGTATGCATGTATACACATGTGTGCATGTGTGTGGTGGTAGACAAACACTCCACGCGTGGAAATCAACCGGAACAAAGGCTCGGAGGCAGGAGAGGCTGGGTGTGGGTTGCATCTGGGAGGGAGACACTCCGGCCAGTTCTTCAAGCCCAGAGGCAGCTGCCGGTGCTGGGAAGGGCCGGGCCGGGCTCGCAGCGCTCCCTGTTTCTATGTATATACGCCGCGCTGGCTCTTCTTTCTTGTCGACCTTCCAGTCACTCCTAAATTCGGTTCCTGCTCTCTGCCTCTCCCTGCCTGCCAGGCTGCCCGTGCCTCAGCCAAGCAGTGACATTTCCCGAGCACAGCCTGCACGGTTTTAGAGCCTGCGCCTCGCTCTTGGGTTTGACTCTTCCTGCCGCCCTCCCTGCGAGTCTGTGTGTGTGCGCGAGTGCCGATTTTTGGCCTTGAATCTCCATTAAAAAGAAGAAGGAAGTCAACTGCCAGGGCCAAGGATTGGTAAGCAGTTCATGGAGCCTACGAGACCACCCCAGCTCTCCGGCAAGAATGCTGCAGTGGAGAGAAAGGCCCCCACTCGTTGCCCTGCATGAGGAGACAGGGCCCGGCCAACCTGCAAGGGGCTCTCTCCCCACCGGGGAGCGTCACCCTGCAGAGCCCTGGGATGTGTGTCCCAAGTGCCTTTCCTGTCCTGGGGTCTTCCTCTTCCCTCCTGTGGCAGCCGGCCCTGCCAGGGCTCTGGCTGTGCAGGGACAGTGACAGCCGCCCAGTCCCAGCTGACCCTGGCTCTTGGTCCCCAGGGGCAGATGCACTGCGTCAACTGCAGGAAGCGTCTCCAGGCCACACGGAGCTGGGTGCCTTCTCCCACCCTCGGCTCGTGTCCCTGAACACCCTCCCTGCAGCTCTTCTACCGCCTGCCTGGGCTCTCCCCTGCTGGAGGCCTCCTCCCTGCCCCCTGCTCTTTTTGTTTTGATCTCCATATCTGTCCCTTGCAGAAATCCCTTGTTGCATTCTGTTGAAATGCATGTTAAAAAAATTGAAAAGGGCAGGGTGCGGTGGCTCATGCCTGTAATCCTAGCACTCTGGGAGGCCAAGGCAGGCGGATCGTTTGAGCTCAGGAGTTCAAGACCAGCCTGAGCAAGA
>CAUYPO010025495.1:0-31486 GCA_963574435.1 Cheirogaleus major | reverse complement strand
CTGACTACTAAATCTATGTTGCACTTCAGGTGATATGGAACTTTTTTAATGGAAGCTTTCAAAGTCAGGTACCACTATTCCCCAGTGATAAAGTAGATCTCCACAGGCTATATTTAATTCTTTATATGGCCATTCTGCTAAAATTATTGCTGACTTGGTATGTTCCTACTTCACAGGGCTACTTCTAGCTTTGGGGTGCTCTGAAAGCATGTATCTCATGTTGGAAAACATGCAATTATGAAGTTCCAACTTTTTTCTTGGAATTCAGGATGGAAACAAAGGAAAACACATTCCAGAACAGGACATATGTAGCCTCTATAGAACCAAAGCACACTCTGGGTCTAAGCTCAGTAATCTATTTTAATGTACATATAACTATAAAAGGCTACAAAACTCTTTGCTGTAAGTAGAGGTCCCATGGCTAAAACAGTAACAGTAACCAGTATAAAAAGTCCGTTCAAACAACCCAGCTATGGTTGAAACCTGACCTGACAGGTTCTTGTTTCATTCTGACCAATTGATTCCAGCTTTAATACTGATTTCCATTGCCTCTAAATTTCCAGTTATGTCAGTAGAAAATATTTGATAAATGTCTTAATAAGCACAGTAGAATTTTAGAAACATGTTTCCAAAGAGCACAGAGCTGATCTAAGTTCCAGTTCTGACAACAAGCTCAATTCAGTATTAAAATAGAGCAGCCAGATTGCTAGGCAAGCTCACCTCTCTTACAAATTGGAAATGGTATTATTCATTAGTTTCCACCCTGTACAGCTGAATAATGCCATTGACAGATGCTAATTTTCTTAAATTGTAGGCAGCAAATGATGCATGACTACAAGAGCAACACACTTTTTAGAGGCTCTTGGTAGTCATCAGAAAGCGAATTTATATAAAGTTTGATGTAATCACTACCAAGTATGGCACTATGTTAGTGCCTTTTAATGACTCCCTTAAATCCATCTGTTGTCCTCTTTTCCCTATTAACTCTAATGGGGGTCTAGGCAGGAATAAAACATATCCCATGTGTTGTGCTAACAGACCCTCTAATTTGTAGCATTCATATGATTCCTTAGGATAAGACCTATGCAAGAATGATGACATCTAAAACATAACCCATCATAGGATTATAAACATTTCATGGCATATGTGTATAAATGCTTCCTAATTTATTCTTTTAGAGTGGCTTAACAAAATTTTATTTCTTGCTCACTTTATAATCTGATGTGTGTTGGGTGCGTAGCTCTTGGTATTTTTTTTAAGCTTATATTTGAGTGTTCATTCTATAATTTAGATTTTTTACAACAACCCTGTAAGTTTACCTCTGATTTATAGCTGAGGAACCTAAGGTTTGGAGAGAAGTTCATGATGGTAAGTGATGGGATCAGTTTTGGAGTTCACAGTTGGAACTCAGTAGTCTGATATTAAAGTCAACCACAACTGAAGCGATTAATTTTTGCCATTACCAAAGACCTTTATGTCCTGTTGAGTTTGAAGAGGGTGTAAGATAAGAATATGGGCTAATGCTGGATCAGTTAGTGAACATCAAAGGGTTGTCTTTTGGGTTAGGCTGTTGAGCTAACTGAGGAATTGAAGGGATACCTTTGGTCTTGTGACCAAGATTGGATTTACACATGAGATAGCAACAAATGTATGCAATAGTGTTAAACCGAGTGATTTCAGAGGACAAGATGGCATGCATCTCTTGTTACCAGCGGTCTTCTGCTTACCTTTAAGTGCCCTGTGAGAGTTAACAACTGAAGTGTTCAAAGCGTGGCTTGGAGTGTATGGAGAAAAGGGGTGTGGTTCTGATTCCCCTTCTTTGGGCTCCCCAGCACTGATTCTGAATTCTGTCCACAGTCTGACTTGCCAGTGAACTGTGCCTGGTCTCATTGAGCCAGGATCCTAGCATGTGAGTTTCCTGCACTGAGGATTTATTCAGGAACCTGTTCTTGCTTTCTTTCCTCCCTCCCACTGGCAGAGAGACCCTCTCCCAGTCACGGTTGCTGTGACTTTGATGCTGGGATGATGGTTCCTCATGGTTCTTCTTTGCTCCCATTCCCCGGGCTCCCTGTGTCCCCGACCAGGACCCTTGGTGTGTCCCCACCATCCCCCAGGCCCTGGGGATCCCTAACCTGGGCCTTAGGAGCTGCTGTTTGAGGAGTGGAAGGAATGGGCTTCTGGCTAGTTCACCATGTTAGAATGCAGAACGCATTTTTTTTGCTAGGAATCATTAAAAGCACTATTATAAAATATCATTTATAGAAATAATAGAGAAATATTCAAGACAACCCCATATACCTACCAGCCAGCCAGCTTTATCAAAACTTAATATTTGTTACAGTCTTCAGATATATTTTAAAGATTTAGTGCTAAATTTATTAAAGCTACAAGTCAAAAGTTTAATTCTTCACTTAAACTTTTAAGTTGAATTATAATAGCAGACCCTATCACTCCTCACAGGTAGTCTTTAACATAATACAGTATTACAGATCCAGCATCCCCCATTTTCTCTGCCAGAGGTTACTATAATTATGAATTTGCTGTTTATCACTTCCAAGAAGAATATTATTTAATAATAATTAATAATAATATTATTAACATTATTAATATTAATAATATTAACATTAAATATTAATTATTTTAATGTTATTTAGTATTTTTCTTTATCTCTTTTGTGGTCCAGCCTAAGAAGCTAATTTTACCATGTTTTATTCTGTTGCTATAGCAGTGATAGAGGATGCAGGTCTTATGATATCATGAATGGTGATAATTGGTTGGCTGCTTTCCATGTCCTAGATGGAGAGATTTAAGTGCCAGATTTAATCGTATCTGCCATCTTGTAAGGTACTATCCCCATCTTAGAGATGGGAATATTGAGGCTTGGATGAGTAAGAACTGGATTGCAGACCCATGTTTGCCTGATTCCAAGCCTGAGTGTTTTGAATCACTCTGTTCCCATCTCTCCAGATGATTTTTTTCCATATATATATATATATATATATATATATATATATTCTTATAAATATAGAATCATACTATCTTAACTTATAACTTTTTTTCTTTACCTAAGCATATATGTTTAATATTTTCCTGTGGTAGATTGGGCTTTGGAGCCAGTGTCCTGGTTTTGACCACTTATTTAGCTGTGTGCCCTTGCCTAGTTTATTTACCTCTCTGGGTTTAAAGTGGAGATGATAATATCTACCAATAGAGTTAAGATGCTGCAGTGCCTGGCATATAATAAGGCCTCAATGTATTTTAGCTATCATGTTATACTTACAAATGGAATTTGAGAAAGTGATCTGTTCAGTGGTATTCTTCCTGTTTAGATCTGATCAAGTATTGTTCAAATAACATAGTTTAATTGCATTTCAGTCAACAAACATTTATTGAGCATTTACTAAGTGCCAGGCCCTATGCAAGGAACTAGAGTTACAGAAATAAACTTATTTCTTCACATTATGAGATTATAGGGAGACTGTCTAATAATTATTTTCTACTAAAGGAAAAAAGACTGACTTACAGAATTTTTCACTGGACAATAATACTTGGCCTTTACATTTTTCCATTATTAAATTCTCTAAGTGTTTTCATATCTACCCTTAGTTTTCTTTAAAATGAAGCACCTGGGGTAGAACAGCCAGCCAGAGTAGATTCTCTCTATCACATAAACCTTGACTCATGTAGCTTGTACACCTCCTATCATGCCTCTTTGAAAATCATGAACAAAGAAAATACAAAGCATAAAATATAGGAAAAGAGATAGGAGGGAGGAAAAAAAAAAATCTTTGGATCCGGATTACTGGAGGTTGGTATATTTTCAACAAGTAACGTCCTTCAAATAGTGAGAGTTATTTCTATGTTAAAGAAACCATTTATTCATGTAATACTAATGCTGCAATCCTAAATGCTGTCTACAGTGTTCCTGCCCTTCCTCATTAATCTCCTGCATTTGGGCCCAAAGGGAGTCGAATTCTCAAAGTCTCTCTTAGTTCACCTTTTAGTTTGCATTTCAGAACTAGGCAAGGAAAAAATTAAAATTCCAGACTTTAACATTCCTTGTACAAAAATATGTCTCAATGTTTTTGAGATGGTGATCAGAACTGGAGAGGGTAATTACATTTGAATTTTCAGTGGTAGTGTTTGTTTCAGTTAATTGACATTTGCTATATTTATTTGCTTAAAAAAGGTCATAATCTATTATGTGAGTTTGGCTGAGAGCAGCAGGTGACAAAAATCAGCATAATTCCATTTCTGCAAGAAAATATGTAGAAAGAAACTCTGGAGGAAAATCAGTAAAGTATTTATAGTGGTTTTCTCTGGTTTGATCATAGATGGTTTGTGTTCCTTTGTTATATATTTGCGTTTTCTTCTTATATCTGAAAAGAAACTCATCCCAAGTAAAAAAGAAACTTTTCAATTTTACTGCTGTTACGGCTAAATAGCTAACATTTACTGAGTGCTTTATTTATAAAATCCTCTAATCCCCTGAGTAAATTACATAGTCAATTCTGTCCATTCCTATTTTAGAGATGGAAAAACCAAGGCCAAGAGAGGTTGACTAACTCATTTCCCCAGTGTCATTCAGCTACAGGGCAAGATCTCAAAAGCAGATCTAGTTTTTCTTCAGAGTCTATGCTTTCACTACACAATAAGAGTGAAAGAGTATTTTGGGAGAATAAGAAGCCATTTTTTCCTCTGCAACTAAAATATCAATTTCTGAAATCACTTGGATTAAATAAAGCAATGGACCTCTTAATATGGACAATTGAGGGGAGATGCCCCCAGCTCCTGTGCTTTGGTAGTGCTGGTAGTTAGCATGTACAATAATGGTAAACTAGTTAATGTACTGTAGTAGTTATTAACCAGTGTGATATGCTTGGTAGGTACATGCCTAAGGGTAGAACAAGGAACAGATATTAACTCTGCTGCAGGGCCACCAGCTACGCACGCTGTAATTCCTTAATATTTTGGAGAGGAATAAGCTGGAGTCCCCCCACAACCCCATGGCCCTCGAATGATTCTATGAGTTGCCTGCTATCTTTTCATTGTCTCTATGTGTTTTCTGGGAAGGAAATGCCCACGTATTCTTCCTCCATTTAATAAATATTTATTGAGTACCTATTGTGGCCCGTCATTGTGCTAGTACTGGGGCAAAGCAGATAAAAATCAAACATGTCTCTGCTTTTAGGGACCTTCATTACTGTGTGACTATTCACGTCCATCCGAACTTTCCTGAAGTCAAAAAGCCTCATTTCTTATGTGTTGATACTAGTCAAGTCCATGTACCAAGGAAGTAATAGTGTGAATTGGTTCAGCTGTTTGACTTTTAAAAGCATAAATAAACGTATATATTAGAGTTCAAGGTTGATGGAAATTGCTCAGTGAACCTAGATTGACATTGATGTCCTGATTTATGCAAATGGATATGATTATGTATCCCACAGACACGGTTGGATGGTCACCTGCACTTCAGAGAGAGAAGCAGGGGGGAGGAGAGGAGAAGAGGCTCCAGCCCCATTTCACCTTGAAAGAGCTTCACTTCCTTTTGTTGGTCATAGCCCCCACTTTGTAGATTCTTTTCTAATTGGTTCCTAGATCACTTTCTATATTAAGATTTTTTTCAAAAAACTTTGACAAACACGTTTACTTCTGTGACGCTGAGAATGCTTTGTGTATGTATATATCTCTTCAACACATTCCCGTGGAACAGGCAGGCAGAAAAAACCACTTCATCCTACCCTGATGAAGCTCTACACACTTCAGGGGATGAAGAGGTTTACTTGGGTTTATGTGGGAAGTCAGGGTCAGAACCTGCCACTGAGTCGCCTGACTTAATTAGAACAATTGCTCTCTGGTTGCTATTAATAAATGTTATTACCAAGTATGGCAGAAAAAAACACAGAAGGAGGATAGCAAGGAAGACCCTCCAGCCCCCCTTGCTGTGGAACTGCCTGCCACTTACACTGTCTTCTCTTTAACCCCAACAGGGAGGTACCTCCTTCCAAACCCGGCGGCTGGACAGGCCTGGCCAGCCTCGGCGGAGACGTCCAACCTCGTGCGCATGCGCAGCCAGGCCCTGGGCCAGTCGGCGCCCTTGCTCACGGCCAGCCTGGTGAGTGTCACCCCTGCGGGTGGCGGTTGCCCTAGCTCGCCGCCTCCCTGGGAACTATTTAAGTTTATGGAGTTTAACTAGATTTAAACCCACATGTAATGCTGAGCACAGATTTGGCAGTGTGAAATTTCTTGCTTTCGGTGTGATAATTTCCACCTCCCCACCCCCACCCCAAATTTGGAACCGTTCTCTTAATTGGGCCCCATCTCTACCCTTCATCCAAAAGAAATGAAAATGTTTCTAGCCTTTTTTTTTTTTTTAACTTTTTATTTGGAAAGAATTTCAAAATTAAAGAAAAGTTGCAAGAATAAGAAAAATATAGCTGGGCGTGGTGGCTCACACCTGTAATCCCAGCAGTGTGGCAGGCAGGAGTATCACTGGAGGCCAGGAGTTCCAGAGCAGCCTGAGCCACTGAGTAAGACCCCTGTCTCTACAAAAAAAAAGAATTGCGGGGCATAATGGGGTGAGCCTGTAGTCTCAGCTACTTGAAAAGCTGAGGCAGGAGGATTGCTTGAGCCCAGGAGGTCGAGGTTACAATGAGCTACGATTTGGCCACTGCGCTTGAGCCTGGGTGACAGAGTGAGACTGTTTCTCTTTAAAAAGAAAGAAAAAAAAAAACTTAGAACACCAGTTTATTCTTTATCTAGATTTGACTAATTAACGTTTTGCCCAATTTGTTTTCTCTCTGTATGTATGTAAATGTATGTGTATATATGTACACACACGTATGTATAATTGAACTATTTGAGAGTAAATTATATATATACCATAGCCCTTTGCTGTCACAATTATCAATTTGAATACATTTATGACTGCTACAATCCTTTACTCAGCCATCTGTATTTCAGTTTTATCAATTGATTCATTAATGTTCTTCATAGCATTTTTTTCTGCTCCATTATGGGATACAGTCTAGGGTCATTCATTGCATTTAATGGTCCATCCCTTTAGTCCCTTTAATCTGGAATGTTTCTGTAGCCTTTCTTTATCTTTTATGACATTGCTGTTTTGGAAGAATTTTTTTTGATAGATTATTTTTTAAGAGAGTATTTGTCATGTTTGTCTGTTCTTTTCCCGTGGTGACAGTTGGGTTTTGCATACCAGGCCAGAGCACAGCACAGCACTGGTGATGTCCTGTCCTCTCAGGCCATAAGATCTGCAGGCTCATGATGTCTGTCTGCTGCTCACTATGACATTAACTTTAATCATCTAGTCCAGGTGTTGCCCAATTCCTCCACTGTAGTTATGACTTTCTCTCTTGCAATCCATAAGCAATCTGGGGAGATACTTTCAGGCCATGCTCGTACACTTTCCATCAAAATTTTCCCCTAGATTTAGCATCCATTGGTGATTCCTGCGTGGGCTGACCACTCTTTTCTATGGTGATTGAAAATGGTGATTTTTCCAACTCTAGCGCTCTCCACATTTACCAGTTGGCACACAGCATAAATGTTTATGTATTTGTTAGCAGCATGGACTTGCACATTCCTATTTTTTCCCCAGTGTAGACTTTTAGTTTTAACATGCTTACTAGAATTTTTTTTTTCTAGTTGGCCCCTTCTTTGCTTTAATCTTTGGCTCAGCTGATAAATCTGTACATGTTACTTTAAAATTGGTGGCAGGGTTGTATTGTCTGGAAATAAATTTTAAACATCTTTTATTGATGAAGGTGCAAATAATATATAAATCAATGTGTATGGTATCTTATAATTTTTTTTTGTAGTTAGTATATTTGTTTTTTTTTAACATTTTTTTTTATTTCAGCATATTATAGGGGTACAAATATTACAGTTATGTATATTGCCCATGCCCCCCTCCCCCCTGTATCTTATAATTTTTATGCATTGGTGATGAATTCTGTTGGATATTTAGGAATCATACAATAATGAAAAGAGATTTGATTTAGGTTTAGCCTCTAGCCTTGCTTTTGCCATTAAACAGCTGTATAAACTTGGGCAAGTCACTTAGTTTCTCAAATTCTGTCACCTCACCTGCACCTACAAGAGGAAAAGAGGTACTAAGCAGTCTATGAAGTCCCTTGCAACTCTAGAATTCCCCGATTCTCTTTTCAGAATAATTAAGATGATGAATGTATAGAATAAGTATCTTCTAAAGAAGTTTGTTTTGGGATGTTTTGTGACTTCAAAATTGACTATAATTTTTAAGCCAAAATTCATCTTTTTTTTCCTCTTATGAAAATTTTAGGACTTATTTTTTTAAAGATACAGTTAAAGAGATGGTAGAGAATATTTTCCTCATCCCATTCCCAAGTCCAAAGTGACTTTTTCTCTTTGGGGGATTTTATTAAAAGCTTGTTTTACTCTGATCGTTTGATTTTTAAGGATAGAGGAAAATATTTCACAACTTGTGTTTTTTTGTTTTGTTTGCCAGAAGTGCTTTTTTAGCCACTGCAATATTTTTCTTCACATTTAAATAGTAATCTTGTATGGTGATTGCCAAGTAAATCATTCTGATTAAAACAACACTGTCACAAAGTAATATATCTTGTTACCTAATACTGGTAGTCACATACCCAGAAAGATAAACTGATTTATTCACTGATGAAAAACGCATGTCATGTGACCTAAGATATTTGGAAATAGGATACAATAATGAGAACTATTAATAGAAAATATGAGAAGACTACCTCATAAAATCTCTCAGCTGACATTCTTATTAATTACTTAAATTAATAGCTTATCTACCTGTAAGTTTTTATGTGTATAGTGTTTGCTTAAGATCAAAACTGGGGAAAATGCTGAAATACCATGTAGAGCAACCTTAAAACAGTACTTGGCATATAACAGTCTCAAATGTTAGCAATGTTAGTGAGTATGTTGTTGTTATTACAAGGTGAATAAGTTTGAGCACAGAAGCCAGAGTGTGATTAGCCATTTACTACTAGATAGTTGAAGTTTTAAAATTTAACCAGCATTCTATCTTTCCCTGTAGAGGTTTCATTAGTTCCTAACTATACTGTGTGGAAAACTATTTGTCCCCCCACCTTCTGCTGTATTAAGAGCAGTAGAGGAGAGCTGCCTGGCAGAGCTCCATCTTGATTTCCTTATTGTTCTGCTGCGATGTGTCCAGATTTCTCTGCCGTATCACTTATTTCTATATGTCACTCAAGTAAATGTTAATGACTTTTCCTGCTTTTGGTACCCTTTGTAGAACCACTTAGCTAAAGGGACACATTAAAGTTAATCAGTTTCATGTTTCTACCAAATTTGGATTGGATTCTATCTAAATTATCACTGCCAATTACAGCTAAGAGATTTGATAGAGAATGGTGCTGAGGAGGTGAGAGTGTACACCTTTTAGAACTCTTTTTCTTTTTCCTTATTTCTTTCTCTCTTCCTTTTCTTCCAAACAAGTTGATGTTGGTGGAGGTGCACTGTGCAGTGGAACATTCCTCACTCTGATTGATTCTCTCCTCCTGGCCACTCTCCCCACCCCATTACCCCTGTCTTAGAGCTGTAAGTCATCTTTCCCCCCCAGCCTCCCCTTAACATTTATCATGGTACTCCTTTGTTTTTGTTCTTTGTGTTTATGCCTAGTATCTCCCTGCTAGACTGCAAGCTCCTTGAGGGTAGAATTCTTGCCTGATTTGACTTTCTACTCCTCACTGCTTTTAGCACAACGCCTTGCACGTGGGAGGCATTCAATAAATAATGTTGAAAGAACGAATAAATATCATGGAAAAGTGACAGATTCCTTTAGTTGCAAGGGGAGAGTGATGGTGTGATTCTGCATGCTATAATGGGTGCCCTAATAAGGCCATCCATCTAAAGTCTCTGTGGTTTTGCTGTTCAGTGTGCATCTTACGGTTCTGGTTAGCGTTAAAGTCCATATGGGCCAAATCCCATTTAGTTCCACATCAGATGCTCATAAAATATGGTGACAAAATTGTGAAAAGATTATCAGTGTCCACATTCAAGGCAATTTCATTCATGTGCTTGTAAACAGTCATGTAGTCACATTGGTTTCAATATTTTGTTGATTCATTGAATAACTAAGTTGAAGTGATATGTGTGTTCAAGTGTGGTGGAATTAGAAAAATAAGGAATCAAAGTGGCTTATGTCCAGATGACAGCATTGCACTCGATGTAGCAAGTCCATGTTTAATCTCAGCAACATACATTTCAGGAAAGTATAGACCCTCAAACCTGAGAGGTATTAATATGTTAGTAAGATATAAATGAAGGCCCTGAGGTTTGGTAGGGATGAATTTTAGTAAATGCATGACCTATGGTGATTTAAATGCCATAGGCAAGCTTGAAGGTAATGCTAACTACCTTCTCAAGGAGGAGATTAATTCCTAGCCTGAAGTATCTAGTTTTCCTTGGCAATGCTAAATGTAGTTGTGTTCCCTCTCCCAGACACATTGGGCATTTCAGATAAATGGCTTGTTGCCAATTCATCCTAAGTAGCTTGGTAGCTGGCAGAATACATGCTCAGCCAGTGTCCGCCTGCTGGGACACCAGCCGGGATTGCTGATGAAGTGTCAGATGTATACTTCATATACATTAATCTGAAGAGGGGAAAACTCATTTTCCCATTTGCTTCCTCCATCTTTCTGTCCCTCCCCACACACATGGGTAGTTTATCAAAGAAGTCATAGTCGTCAAAAGCAGAGGGATTTATACAGATGCTGCTTTCTGGCAAGAAAGATGGAAATTTCAGGAGGCAAAAGCAGGCCCAGTGGTAACTTATTTCTTTGTAGGAAAATAAGGCAGTAAGCCTTGATGACTGAAGTTTAGAAATGGTATATGTGGCCATCATAAAAAATATTCACTTACTTTTGTACTTTGGGGTAATAGATGGACAGCAGAAGCACCATGAAAATTAGTTTCCAGTATTTCTCTCCAGTTTTCTGTTAGATTTGGATCATGTGCCTCATCTGTTTTGTTTGTGTGAAGGTCCTATTCACATTCTTCCTCACTGAGGTCCTCCTTGCCCATCCTGTTTCAAACTGTTCACTATTTGCCAGACATCTCACTAAATTTATTTTTCTCCATAGCTTTATCACCATCCACTGTGCCACACTGTTTATTTTGTTATATGTCTCTCGCTACTCTAATGTATGTTTTATGAAAATGGAGATAATTCTGTTTTCCTAGCCATTTCTCTGGTGCCTAGAATTAGTGCCTGGCACATAGTAGGTGCTCAGTGAACTTGGTGAGTACATAAATGTATATTTCCTTTTCTGTACATTTTCAGTGCCCCAAAACTGACTCTTGCATATTTATTTTTAATCTATGATAATTTTTTTTTTGGTTTATATTATGTAGCCTAACCAAGAAGCTATTCTTCAAGCCAGAGAAAAGTTAACTATGAAAACCATATTCAGGAATGAGGCTGTAATTTTTCCACTGAAAAATGAGAATAAAGGGAAAAAAACAGAGTCGTTAAGAGCATGGGCTGCCTGAGATCAATTCTAGGTTTTGCCATTTATTAGCCTCAGTTGGGACTCACTGTGCGAGCCTTAGTTTCTTCCTCTGTGAAATGGACTGATGATTATAATAAACCTCAAAAGGTTATTGTGAGGTTTAAATGAGTGAACTCTTACGCAGTACTTTGCAGAGTCACTCAAGAAATGCTGTGATCAGTGTTCTTGGGGTTGGTAGGAAAAATGTTTCTTGGAGGTTGAGAGCTAGGCTTAGCTGGCATGGTTTATCAGAAGGGAGGAAAACAAGCACTTTTCCTTAGATCATTTGATTTGAGGTAGCAGTTTTTGTCTTTACTTTGCATATTTATATATATATTTATATATTGTATATTAGCTTTTTCCTTTCTCATCTTTACTCAAAATTTACCAGCCGAATAAACTGGAAGATATCTTTCTAGAATACCTAACTTTTTTGAAGCGGCAAGGGCCTTTCAAATACTGTTTTTCAACTTTTAAATATTAGGTTAAGTAGTATAATTTTATGTTTCTTCACTGGCTGTCTTTTGACATCATATCCATTTCTCCTAATGAAAAAATTATATTTCATGATGTACTATAAATATTAAAACCAAACTGTTTAAACTGTAATATATTCCAAGAGCCTTGATGAATATTCATCTTTTCCATTTGCAAAAATGCATTAGAAGGAGTCAGGGAAAATTTACTAAATGTATGCAAAAGTGTATTTTTCCTTTTTAATTCATTCCGAACGTAGAGACATAATGTCAGCATTTATTTAGGGTGCAGACTTTATTTGCAGTCATTTAATATTATATCAATACTTCATTAGCCTTATAACTCAAAAATAAAAACCTGATCCGAAGTCCAATTAGTTAACTCTGAGAAAGTATCTGTTAAATATTGATGAAGGAACAATTTGAATGCCCTTGGATAAATTGCTTTAACAAAAGTTGTGGAATACATCTATAAATTAGCATTTCTCCATCGCCATTATAACTCAATTTAAGGGCTGCATAATATTCCCATGTATGGATTTATCATAATTTATTAAATGGTTTCCTCTTTTAGTTTATTTCCAAGTTTTTCCTGCTGCAAATAATGGTGATGAGTGGACTTTTAGTAAGTCCTTGTGCACTTCTAATTGTTCAGGTAGATTCTTGGAGTGGGATTATTGGGGCAAAGAATATGAGCATTGTTAAAGTTCTCCAAAGCTTTTGATAAATTGTTTCTGGGAATGCTGTACAAATTTATACTGCTATATATTGGGAAAATACATCTTACTTCACTCTGGTCAGCAGTCAGTATTGTCTTCTTTAAAAAAAACTTCGGTTTGTTTGAAAAATAATTACACTTTTAAATTTATGCTTCAGTGAAGTTGATATGGTTATTTGACATGTGGAAATCCTACGCTAAAGCCAGCAGATAAAGCAAATATGAAATTAGGGCTATCTGTGCTTCCTGCCATAACGTCTCCCTTCTGTTCCCTAAATTAGCTCACCAAACCAACTGTTGGTAACCTGTATTGCTCTTGGGATCCAGGAACTGCTGAGTGTGATTACAGTGTGTGTAGCTGAAGGCATTATTCCACGGTTCAGAATTTTTTTTTTCATCTGGAAAGTAGTAATCTCAATTGTGAAATAGTGCCTTCAGCTGTGGACATTATAATCAGAGTCTCAGGAGTGCTTGTATTCCAGGAGTAATACATCTCGTAGTTATTACCCTCTGAGCTAGGTTCTGTTTATAGTGAAGGGATGAATTTTCATAACTCAGTGCTGAAATAGCAATAGGGAGCCCTGAGAAGATTATTATAGGTCAGGCCTAATCCATGAAGATAAATCTCATTATAGGCTCACCTGGGCCCATCCACAGGAGCTGGTTTAACGTGAGTCTGTAAATCAGAGATCAACTTAAAAATGAACTCTAAAATCCTCGCAATGATCCAACGACTGCCTCTGTGAAGAGATACTCTAAGTGTGCATTCTTGCTCTAAACATGCTCGGGTGCCAGAGGATGATTAGCAGACACGCAAAGGGTGTTTGAGTGGATGAAGAACTATGTATTTTTGTATTCATTTTCTAAAATGAATTCCACTCGGAGCAGTCACTTAAAACTTTCTGTGTCTTAGTTTTTTCTTTTCATTTTGCAGAGATTAAAAAATATTCATTACCTGATGTATGTGTTGTCCTTCCCGGAAAGTACAGGGCACCTGCTGGAGCAGGTCTCCACATGGGTCTCTGCGTGGGTGCGCCTGGACAGACCAGTCAGGTGTGGACGTCTCGTTATCAAAGGCGTTTGCCAGTCACTGAAGTGACAAATACTAAAAAGCCCACATATATTCTGTGAGCATTAAAGAATGGGCATGCGTGTCCTCTCTTAGTTGCTTGCCATCAGAGAGGGAAGCAAAACAAATTTATGATGGCAATACCATACATCTGTGTACATATATCTCTGCGGGTTAAAGCACAGGTTTCATTTATTACCTGTTTACCCAATTGGCCTACCTGCTTAGGAGGTGGCCACCAAGCATCAAGAGATAGATGGTCCACAGAGTGGTCCATGCTTGCACCTCATCTGTCTAGTCTCACTGTGTCATTAGCACCAAGGACAGTGCTTGCTATGTAGTTAGTACTTAGAAAATGGTAGTTTATAAGTGAACACTGAAAAAGTCTTAATTCTAAGTTTCTGTCATTTTCTGAGGCTCCTGGTGTGCTGTTTCCTGGTGCCCAGACTAGTTGAATGGTTTGGCTGTCAGGATTTTATTGGGTTCTGTGTGTGAGGAGATGATTGAGATAAAGGCGGCAAAGCAGTCACGGCCACCATTAAGGAAGTGCCTGCTGGTGTGGTGGTGGACAGGTCCCGTTCCCGTGGACCGCTGGAGTGATGCAGCTTGTCCTTTCTGGTGTCCTTTTCCCCTGGTGGTAAAATAGCAGGCTCTGACTGTTTGCTGTCCTATTCTTAAAAGGACTCTGCAGCTCCGAAGAAACCAAAAAAACCCATAGTAATTAGATAGTGGTTGTGAGGGGAAAGGTATTGTGATGAAGCATTTCCTGTCTTGGGAAATATGAAAAATCATCATTGTACTTCATAGCGGCTTAGAAAATTCTTGGTTATTGTGGCTCTGGGAAAGCAATACACTTCAATGTCTTTCCTACTTTATTTTCCTAGATACACTTTTGTAGATAGTGTCACGAGTAGTATGGGTAATTTCACTTATTCCTGCTTTGTTGGCACCTGAAGCTTCAATCTAATGTTGGATTCTGCATCAGTGTTTCCCCATCATTTTCAATGATCAGTTAGCTAACTATCAATGGAGTCCCTATTATTCAACTAGTATTAAAACTTATACAGAAAAGATATAACACATGGTCTTGTTTTTAAGGAGCTTATAACCTAGTTGAAAGAGGAATTCTTAGAAATCAGACAGCAAGACAGAAGATAACATGCTGGGAGGTTGCAGTCATCAGAATTCATAGAAGCAGAATGAGTTGGCCTGCCACTTTCTGGAAAAGCTATGCAACTCTCCTCTTTTTGCCTGGCCAATACTGTCTATACTTTAGCTCATGCACTACTTCTTCCCTGACCTCTTTACCTGCTCTCTCCTAATCCAGGTTATGTGACCCTCCTTGGCATTGTGCATATCTGAACTAAAGCATTTATTATATGATTATATTATATAGGACTAAAAGGGTCTCCATGCTTGCCTTCTCCCCCTTCCCTCATCATCTGCAAATGGTTTGGTTGCCCGAAGAGCCTAGGAAAATGAGCTGTAGCTGTTGAAGATGTGAATCTAGAATATTGCATTGAGTGTGCTCTTTGAAATGACATTAAGTGAAATATCATGGGTTTATATTTTGTCATGCCCATAGCACCTCTCTACATTATAATTGACCTTTGAGAGCCTTACTTTTGGAAATGAATGCTGGAATTAGAAAATTTTATGGATGTAACAGATAGACCTCAGGTCATCCCTTTCCCTTTGGCCAAAGAGATCGTGCTCTGCAGTGGCCCTTATCTAAATTGTGATCATTTTTACAAGCACTTGATTTAGAATTTAATTATTGTAGGCAGTTTAGAGTAATGTTTAAGAACATGAGCTGCAGAGGCTGGTTGCCTGGGCAGGAATCTCGACTTTATCACTTACTAGATGCATGACCCGTGACTCTGAAAAATGGGAATGCTGGGAGTGCCTATCTTACATAGTTGTTGCTGGAATCAAGTGAGCTCATACAAGTAAGGATATCCACTTGGCACACGTAAGAAAAGCACAGTAAATGCTAACTATTATTGTCATCTTGGATAAGACGATCTGATGCATTAATTAAACTAGGGAATTTAAATTTTTTTAAATGCATATGTGAAGTTTATGGTATACAGAATTGATGAAGCTGGCCTTGGAAAGATAAGCTTCTCTATGATTATTTTCAGATAGCTACAGGTCTATGTTTTCTACAGGATAATTTGTCATGCCTGGAGCTTGTTTGAAATCAGAAGTTATGGGAAAAGGATAATGTAACATTTTCAACATGAGTAAACTTTAAGGGATAATGCCATTAAAAAAACTAAAAAGTGATCAGAAAAAGGAAACCTAACTCCTTTCCTCTCATTGTATTACACAAAAGACTTATCAGAATCCTGGTCTTTCATGAGTGTATCAAAGTCTTTTGTACAGAAGTTAGCTTTCTTTTGAATTGACATTTTGTATACCACTTACCACAGTGCCTGAATACTTGGAGCTTTAGAATATTAACATCTATTTTACTTAAAACATTATTAATATTGATATCTTTTTTTGCCCTTGCCAAATTTTGCTATCGTTTGCCCAGTTATAAGAAAATTAGAGGATGGCTATTGGGCCACTACCATTTTGCAGGTTCACACCATCAAGAAAACGTTTTTTTTTTTGAGTGTGCCTACCTAACATGTGAATGTATTTTAAAGTGATTTTCACGTGCTTAGAGGTGATGGTAAAAGTATTTGAACAGGCCAGTGAATCTCCACTAGGAAACCACTGGAGAGGACACTGACTGTAGGATTTCAACAGGACCTGGAGGTAACTGAGTTTGCCAGGTGTTAACCATTTAATTGCCACATCATGGGGAGGATCAGGGAGTCCTAGAGTAGTAGATGATAGGAAGATAGGACGTACTTGGGGCATTTGAGGCAATGGCTATTTGCCAACCTATAAGGAAGTATTTTAGCCATGAGTACTGGTGTATATCATCTGAGTAGCAGCCTAAATATCAATTTATGCAATGGTCTAAAAACAAAAAAAGAGATGTAAAACATGGAAACTAAAGTTCCAGTATTTTTTCCTGAATCCCAGTTGATTGTATTGTGCACCACTGGGGTGCTATGTCCCAATTTTCAGACTCCTGGGTAAGCCACAAGCTCTGCCTTCTAAACCTTCTAGAGGAGAACTTTATTGATTTAAAAGAGTCCTAAATATTCAGTGAGGCTACATGTCTTTTCTTTTTTGGAAAGGTTTATTTTTTTATTTTTAAGTGGAAAAAAATAGATCTTTGTTACACATGTCATTAACTGCCACTAAATTGACTCAAGTGTTGACAGTTATTGTGAGAACTGTTTCAAAGCTAATTATGTTAATTAGAATGTAACATACCAGTAATTGCATGTATTCAAACATCATACCATCACTTTTTTGTGTTTTCTTCTCCAGATGTAAGACATTCATTTGTTGCTTGAAAAGCTGCAGAATTATAGCTAAGATAACAAATAATTGCCAGCAAATAAAATTGGTTCCTTAGAAATATACTCTAATTGGTTAGCTATGTAAAAGAAAGAAACAAACGCTAGCATGTCAAGCATATAAATTAGGAGCATTGCTTATGAAATCCTTAGTTTTGGGCTTTTCATTTAAATAAGCCTTCTTATTGCAATTAATATTATCATTTGTTTTATGGCCCTTAAAAATATATTCCCTTTCAGCATTTCTTGGAGTTCTAATTTAGCTTTCTTATACATGTTAGATGATTTGCAATTTAGATTTTAATTTGATTTCCATTCTTTCAAATGCCATTTTTCTTGTATTTCACTTTTATTTAAAGCATGATTTTCTCTGTATTCATGGAAGCTAGGCATAAACAAACTACTAGAAAAATCAAGCTGTTAAGTGAGCTGAGAAACATAAAACATTTTAATAGGAATTTCACATAACTAAACTAAGTATTTGAGAGCCCAACCAGAGATTTATGCATCTTTGGAAACAAACTTTATGGGACACGATGTTCCTAATTTACCCTCTGTTATAGTTCTTTAAAAATTAGCGTTTCAGTCATTGACTTTAAGTCCTCACCACTTCTTGCATATGTAAAGTGTTAAATATGGCTCTTCCTGGTGATTTCGGGGCCCTGTGTGTTCAAAGACAGATTTGGTCTCTGTAGTTTTTTTGAGTTTTGAATATATATATATTTTAATTGAGAATGTTAGTGTGAGTGACCCTCTTCTAATTTGAATGTGTGGGATTCTCTCGTTTTTCCAGTTGTAACACACACAAATTAGCCTAACACTTTCAGTGCCATGACTTTAATTCTCTAGGACTGCAGTCCCCAACCCCAGGTATCTGTCCTGTTAGGAACCAGGGCTGCACAGGAGGTGGTGAGGGGTGAAGCTTCATCTGTGTTTACAGCCACTCCCCATTGCTCACATCACCTCCTGAGCTCTGCCTTCTGTCAGATCAGCAGGGCATTAGATTCTGCATTAAGGTGAGTTGTATAATTGTTTCATTATATATTACAATGTAATAATAATAGAAATAAAGTGCGTAATAAATGTAATGAGCTTGAATCATCCCGAAACCATTCCCCCTAACCCCCACCTCCATGAAAATTTTCTTCCATGCAACCTTCCCTGGTGCCAAAAAGATTGGGGACCCTGCTGCTCTAGGACATGCGATATACCTTTCCTCATTAAGTGGACTCATGGTCTGGCTTAAGAGCGATATTCTCAGAAAGGAAGAACATTTCTTCTTGATTCCTCTTATAATGATCACTGTGTAATACTGCTGTGTTCTGCCTATTTTTATGCTAAGATTTTTATTCAGTGTTTTGGGGACTGCTTTCAAACTCAGCATACAGACTCTTTATCTTGCTTTATTTACTAATTGATCTTCAAAACATAGCAGATGTTGAAAAAGATTGGCATGTTTGAAGTTCAGAAATTTAGGACTGAATTCTAGCACTAATATTTCTTAGCTCTAATTTTGGGCAAATGTCACTTAACTCGTGGAACCTGATGTCTCTCTTAGTAAAAGGGGAATGGTTACTCCTGGCAGTATTATTATAACAATTAAAGGACATAATTCATATCAGAGTAAACTGCTAATATTAGGCATTGCATTCTTTGTGTGTTTCTCTATATAAGTCTGTTTCTGGGCTTTCTAATCTGTAGTTGGTCCACCTGCCTGTTCCTGGGCCAATATCACACTATCTTTATTACTCTAACTTTTAACAAGACTCAATAACTGGTCAAGAAAGTTTCCTTATGATGTTGTTCTTCTAGAGTATTGGTTCTTTTTGGCAAGTTTATCTTTTTAAATTTGCTCATGAAATTTTGTAAGCTGATTAAAAATTACATTAAATCTCTAGATCAGTGTGGAGAAATTGACATTTTTATGATGCTGAGTTTTATTCTGGAACACTCTATTGCTTTGTTTACTTAGGCCTTTGATGTTTTTAAAGAAAATTTTATTTTTTACAGAAGGGATTTGTGCATCTTTTGTTAGATTTATTCTTAAGAACTTTAACATCCTTTAAAAATATTACCGGCTGTTTTCTAATATATGGGAATTCAATTAGCTTTTATATATTCTTATATTAGTTAAGTTTGCTAATTTTTATTGATTCTTATCTGTGTACTTGGAGGAGAAGGGGGAGTTGTGTAGACAACAATGATCTGCAAATAACAGCTTTGCTTTTGCCTTTTCTAATCTTTACAGCTTTTATTTTTTTCTTATCTTCACTAATTAGGACCTCCAGGATTAAGTTGACTAGAAGTGGTGATACCACACATCCTTGTCTTATTCTTAATCATAAAGAGAATACTTTCAGCATTACACACTAAGTATGATATATGCTATGGTTTTTTTTTTAACCTCTGTATTAGGTGAAGAATATCCCTTATTTGCTTAGTTTTTTTTTTTTTTTCTTACTATCAAATGCCTTTTCTACATTTGTTGGTGACCATTAATCTTAATGGTTTTGGAAAAAATACATTATCATAACAACTTTATAAAATACATTTCTGCATTGAGTTTACTAATACTTTAAGATTTTAAATGGTATTATCTTGTAGTTTTCCTTTTGTGTGCTGTCTTTGTCTGGATTGGATATCAAGGTTATGTTAGCTGAACAAAATAAATTAGCAATATATATCAGCCAACTATTACTGCAATAATGCTGCGTAATAAATCACAATTTTTCAGCAGCATGCATCAATAAGCATTTATTTCTTGCTGTGGGTCTGTGGGTTGGCTGGGGTAGCTCTGCTTTGGACTGTGGGTCTGTGGTTGGTATGGCTCATGCCCAGACTGCAGGCCACATTCCTGTCTGGTCTACGTGTCTTCCTTTTGGACACGGTGAAAGACACACTTACCTGTGGTATGTTCCTCACATGCAGGAGGCTGAAAACTAGAGTGGTGAGCAGACACACTATTTTTTAAGGACTAGGCTTGAAACTGACACAGTATCACTTATGTCTGTTGGCCAAAGCAAGCCACATGGATTAAGTCTGGCTGGCATCGATGGGGTGGGAAAGTGTTAGCCCTCCTGTGGGGATAGAGAGTGGGAGAGAGTATTTGCTAAACAATAGTCTTATCTACCATAGGGAAATGTCCCTCTTTCTAATCTCTGGAAGAGTTTGTGTAAGCATAGATTGAGCTCTTTCTTGATTCTTCTGCATGTTGCTTATAAAGGCATCTGGACCCGATATTTTTTTGTTGTCGTTGGGTGGGGCTACTTTTGACTGATCCAAATTTTTAATGGTTATAGGATTACTCAGATTTTTTAAATTTCTTTATGAGTCAGGTGGTATTTTGTGATTTTTGTGGAAATTTGATTATTTAATGTGTTTGAAAATTATCTGTTCTGAGTGGCATGTTCAGTTTTGAGTCCTTTCCCATTCTTAATATTGTTTAGTTGTGTCTTTCACTATTTTTATTGATTAGTTTTTCTATTTTATTAATTTTGAATTGCTTCTGGATTTCAGGTCATGCTTAGAAAGGTATTTTTTCTTCTTAGATTCTAATAATATTATCATATATTTTCTTGTGTCTTTATGGGTTTTCAATGTGCAAATCTCTAATCTATCTGGAACCTGTTTTTGATAAGGAGTGAAAGAGTAGTTCAGCTTATTCTTTTTTCCAAGTGGCTAGCCAGTTATTTCAGCACTATTATTGGAAAACTTCTCTTTTTTGCACTAATCTATAATACTACTTTTAGCATATACCAGATTCTCAAGTACATTATAGATCTGTTTCTTCACTCTGTTCTATTCCTTTGCTTTGATTGTTTTCCTGTATTTATATCACATAATCTTATTCCTGTAGTGTCCTGATAATGTTTAACATCTAGTAGGGCTGGTAGGGGGGAGCCTCATAACTCTTATAATTAAATTTATTTTCACTTACATTTAAAAGACATCCCCTTACTTTAACATTTTCTATCTCTGGAAATAACTTCCTCATTTTCTTTGAAAACCAGTGAGGAAAAAAATCATCACTTGTGGAAATTAATATTAACTATAGCTACTTTTATGCAATCATAGTCCTTTTGGACTATCGATGGGGAAGGAAACCGTTTCTTCTATTGTCAGATTTCCATGTTTGCCTCCCAGCCTGGACCGCACCGCGTCAAGGTGCTGTCCACCAAAGTGGTGATGACTAGTTCTTGTGAAAATTTGTGACACGTAGCCCTGGACCTGGCTGCTCCCTGGAGCAGGACCCACAGATTACTGCCGCTGTCAGCCTAAGAAACAGCAAGTGGGTGGTAGCAGGTCTCCAAAGGCTGGGGAGATTTTCGGAGATAAGAGTTGGGATGGTGAGGTAACTCTACGTGTGGAAATTTACCTCCATGACTAATCTTAGGGACTACTGCTTTAGTTTTATAAAGATAGAGACCCAGCTGTAAATTGTAAATGCCACCCACTGCCATGCTAGCTCTAGAGGTGTTCTCTGCTATAGAAACTTTTTCTTGCCAGCAGTGTCCCAAGAGCCAACGAAAGGAGAAGTGAAAAGTTAATGACTCCACCACTTTGCTGGGCATGAGCTGTTTTCCTAAATGGTCTCTAGCCTGAGTTATTGAGAACATTCTCTGCCTCTTGTGCTGATGAGAAGGATGTACTCAAAGGGGGGTGGGCGCTGACAGCATATCAGGAATAATTCCCCTCATCCATCAAGCCTTGACAACCCCTGGATTCCTCGTCCTGTCAGAGCAGGGAGAGGCTCCGGCAGGATTGAATGGTCCCCACTTGTCTGGCATTTTAAACAAATCTGCATCTGATCTGAAATTAACTAGATGCAGCTGAAATTGCTGATGGCAACAGTTCTCACTAAAGTCGGAAGCTTATAACCTGTCCCACAAGGCCACAGGGTGTCGCAGACTTGTGTCTGAATTATGAGCATCATCTGCGCCCCGTCAGTGCTGAAAGCTCTTCATTAAGAGGGAAGGGCTGTGAGTCCGATATCGGGGCATGGAAGATCACGTCTTTAATCAGGTAGAACTTAATTTAGCTCCGTCTCTCAGGATCTTAGATCCACTTGATCAGCTGGGACATTCAGAATTAGATAACTTTTGCACTCTTTATTTTTTATCTTAAAAAATAAAATTTGACTCTCTTCTATCATCAGATGATAAATTCCCCTAGAAGATGAAAAACTCTTTCTTAAATAGTAAGGAAAAAAATAATGGATAATATACAGCTATTCTTAACACCTTTTCTCTAAACATAGATTTTTTTTTTTCTTTTTGTGCATCCTAGTAACTTGTGATAGCAAATGTGTGCTTTTTCATATTGCTTGTTTTCCCCAAGATACTGGGCTTGGGCTGAGTTTCATATCTCCTTGGTTTTCTTGCCTGTCTGAATTGAATTTCTCCCTTTGGCTTTCTGTCTAACCCTGTTGTCCTTTCCTGTGGTTCATAACTCTGAGGGTTTCCATATTGTAGCAGGTGCTAACCCTTTGTCCCAGGTGCTATGTTTCAAGGTTGCTACCTATACTCTTTTCTTCATTTAAAAATTTAAAAAATTTTTATTTCATCTCTTCTCTCTTATTCTTCTAATTCCTGTGGCTCACTTTCGCCTCAAGGAGAAATTTACATTCTTTGGCTCCGGGGAACTGCTGGGCTGACGGCACTCTGTCTGGTTGGGTGTTTCCTCCTTGGCCTCTCCTCAAACAAGGCAGGGGACCTGCTTCCTGAAAGAATGTGTCCCCCAGGCAGCTGCTTCCTCCCCTTCCACCCCCATCAGCGCTTTTGTTGGCTGTGTTGGTATCAAAGCTGATATCCCTAGATAGCTCTAGATGGCAGCATCTACCTCCCTCTGCCTTGAGGCTACACTAGAAAAGAACAGTTGACTGTCACTGTTCAAGGATGTTTACTGTGTCACCCAGATCTTTAAGACGCATGCCTCCCCTTGCCCTTCCTTCTGTTTCCAAGTGTTTTAAACTTCACAGATAATTATGAGGAGAAATATCCGATACACAATACACCTCTTTCTTGGCTTCCCTGCAGTAGTCTTCAGCTTGATAGTTGGAGGCATGAATCTGATTATTCGGTCATGTTCAGTCCAGTGGAATTTTGTTATAAGAAGCATTGTTTTAAAATGCAGCCTGAGGTCTTTTGTTAGTGATTTCTTAGGAGGGCTCATGGGCAGAGATGCTGGAATGGCGCAGGAGCCGAGAGGGCTGAGATGCTAGATGGCAGGTCCTGTTCTCGTAGTCACACCCAGTGCTGGCTGGGCAGGCCCTCTGCTTTGTGAAGCTCTGTTTTGATTTTTGAGCAACTCAGTTTAACACATTGACTGCCACACTAGGGGGAAAAAAAGTAGCCCTGGGCCATAGTGTTTTATTAAAACAAAGCGATACTTTATAATTTGTTATTTTTTATAGTTGTTGTGTGTGAGTTATATGCAATGCAGTCCATGTATTTAGAATTAAATTGTCAATTGTAACAATAAGAACATCAACAAGTAAGATTTTCACGAAACTACTGCAGAATTTTGCTTCACAAGGCCCTGGGCTCAAAACTAGCGTGGGTTAAATACAACTCACATGGGAGTTAATGTGTTAACATGGATATCAAACAGACAGCCCTAAATCGGATAAATTACACTGTCTTTTTTGGTTCAGAATGCTTCAAAGATAAAATGCAGAGTTAAAATCCAGTACAGAAGAATGTTTAGCTGTTTTTTTAAAAAATTGTGAGTACATAATAGTAGTATATATTATCAGCTTTTCAAAATATATATATTATTGTGTTGGGATGTTTAGCTAATCGTAATTTTTTTTAACCCACCTGTTCTGCCGTGGAACTTTGGACTCCTTGAAGCCCGCCAGGGTCACATCTTTGTGCCCTCCATTGTTGCCAGGTGACGTCTGGGTGAGCAGAAGCTGCTCAGAAACCTCACTTGCATTTATAGCGTCCTTTTTGCCCTACATTTGGTAGTGCCTGGTACCGCCGCGCAAACATTTATCTCAGAATATTTAAACACACATTCTCTCTGCCTTAACTTCTGTGTTCCGGTGGAATCATGTTTAGTTGATTTAAATAAAATCTGGAGCAGCCCAGCGAGCGCCTACATTATCCTAGATGTGGCGCCTGCCTCCTGGGTCAGCCCTTTCTCTGCTGCTGTGGAAATTAAACCCATGCAAAAGAGATGAGCCAGCCTCTGAACTGTAAGAAGCATTTTTGTACAGCACTTCATTGGGGAACTGTGCAGGTTGAAGAGGTATTCATTTTCCGAAGAGTGTTTTAAAAACAAGACCCAGAATTTCTGCCAGGATTAGAGAGCTCACTCCTACCTACAGACCTCCTCCCTACACTGTGCTTGCGTGTCAGCATCTGTGTATGTCCCCTTCATGCTATGTTTCTCTTTCTTGGTGCCTTTCTCCACATAGTTTAAATCTGAAGTGCTTCCCCTCACCCCCCAAATGTGGTATTTAGACGAGTAGCATTGGACTCGGAGGGAAAGGCATATGAATTCATCTGGGAGGGAACCTCCATGGAGCTGGCTCTTAAGGCATTTCTGCAGTGACCACTAATTAGAAATGTTCTTGCCACATGCTACTTTTCTAATAAACAAATAGGGCCACCTTCATGGTCCCCGGTGACACCAACACGAATTCATATAGTCGTGATGGGCCAGCAACAACCCCATGGGGGTCCTCCTGTGGGGGACAACCTTTCTTTGAGGAGAGCATGAAGCTCGGTCATTCTGGTGACACGATCCTTCCTTCACTGATGCTGATTTACGTTTTCAAGTAACCTTTTTTAAATGCGGGGATGTATGAAAAGGAAAAAAATAGCCCACGGTGTTGATACTGTTGACATTTTTATAAAAAGTGATGCATACACAGTATTAGAAAATTCCAAGAATACAGAAAGGTCTAAAATATGATTCACTTCTCTCCCCACCCCTCTCCCTAAGGGTAATTATTGCTATTTGTTTCTTGTCGTTTGTTCCAGAAAGAAATTATGTGTAATTAAAATATATACAACTAAGACATTTTATACATGGTTGCAGGCTTGCTTTTTTAACTTAATCTGAAGGCCTCTTATAGTTGCACAGTACGTCATCGCATGGATACACCGTCGTATAAACTGCCTGACCAGTCCCCAGAGGTGGCTTCTCAAACGACAGTTTTAGAGCCCTGTAGCTGTGACCTCTACGACATCTGGTGTGAGAACGCTGGCACACCGTTACTTTTAGTTGTGGGTGGTTTGTAGTTGTTGGTGAGGTAAGTCTTCTCCTGGTGTTTAATCAAGACGACTTAGAGTGCATTGTGTTGTATTAAAGAAATGCTAGCTGGCCTAACAGATACGCTCAGAGTTCTGTTGTAACATAATAGGAGTTTGTTTCTCCTTCACCTGTAGGCTGTTTTAGCAGGGCTGTGCTCTGTTCCATGCAGTCACTCGGGGACAAAGGCTGACAGAAGTTCTGCCATTTTTGTCACTACCAAGGATGTTGACACGCGGAGGGTATATGGGAGAAGGATTGCGTGGGAAGTGTCGTGGGCCAGATCTCGAGTGGCGCACATCTGCCCATGTTCCGTTATCCGGAACTTTGTTTTGTGACCGTACCCACTGCAAGAGAATCTGGGAAATGTATACTAGCTGTGTCCCCAAAACAAAAGGAAATGGGTTTAATGAACAAATAAATAGCCAGTTAACATGGCCAAAAGCTAGAATGGGAGTGCCACCAAAACAGCAGCTGCCACCAGAAGTGGTGTGTCTGGGCTGTCTGCCTTCGTCTCTGGTGTTGCTGGCGTCAGGCCCACTGGCAAGCCATTCAGGAAGGGCCACTCTCCCCTCTGCTCTGCAATTCTTCTGCCTCCCCTGCCACTTCGTCATCTCTAATGACTGAGAATACAGTATTGGCCACATGCAGAGATCTTGATCTATGTGTGTGGCTGAAATTGAGAAGAAAAGGGAGATAGCAAAGTGGGTTGATGGGAAGGATTTTGCTGAGTTCCCCAGAGGACTTTCCTGCGAAAGCAGAAGTTATGATAATGCTGCTATCACTTGGCAAGACCAACGCATGTCCTTTCCCTCTGTTCTTCTAAGTAGAACCGTTTGCAGGAGAAACATCACTGGGGGCTTTCCAGGTGACGGCTTTCTGGAACGGAGGAGGGCCAAGCATGCACGAGAGCTGGGCAGAGGCCCAGAGAATCTGCCAGGCAGAAGTGGCTGAAGTTGGCCTCACTGTGCGGCCACCTGGGCTCCCTCACAGTTGGTGTCTGAGCACCGGAGAGAGAGATGTCAGTAACGCTCTGCTGCCCCTTGGCTCTGCTGCTGAGGAATCCCAGCCTGGCTATGGCAAGGAGTAAACAGTTTATGACACATGCAGCTTGATCGTTTGAGAATCAGTCAAGATAATATATCACTCTGCAGTAGCACTCTGCCTTTTTTTTTTTAATGACACCATTTTTGGGTGGGAGCGAAAAAGAAAAAGCAGCTGTATTCTTAGTATATGGATATGTTTTGAATGTGAGAAACAAGTACTTAAAAGAGAGACTCATCTAAACACATTACAGTTTTAACTGAGAAAAAGATCCAGGAAATGTTGGAAAATAGGTTCTTTGTCCCTGTACACACACATACCCCTCCTTTGGCCACTTTTCTTTGTGTTTATTCAAATAAATTGGATGCATTTCAGAGCTTGGGAAAGCCTCAGAGTATTTCTGATGTCTTGATAGAACATATAATACATTCTGGTTGGTTAGCATCTGTTATCTTAAGCATTTCAGTAGTCAGTCATGTCAAGAAAGTATAATCTGGTGAACATCTTGATTTAGCCATCTGTTGGGTCCTGGTGTAGTAGTATGTAAAGGGGGCAGAGGGACAGATAAAAAATTTAAGAGATCTGTTACTCTCAAATGATGAAGGCATTGCACACTCTTTAAATAATAGCACCTGTCAGTTTTGTGGACACTTTTCTCAGAAAGGAGAGATGATATTAAAAAGATAGCTGCAAATGCAACAGGGACTGGCAGAAAACCTGGTGACTTCAGGAATTAATACTGGAATCGTATACCTTTGCTATAATTTATCAAAACATCTCAAAGTATTTTACAGAGGAGTGCGTGAGTACCCTAATTTTACAAATCAAGCAATTGGTGGTTGACCATAAACTGCTCCTTACCTATGGTCTTGGGCTGTGTTTGGGTCAGGAAGCAGAGAAAGCAAACAACACAATAAAAGGCTGGAGCGGGCTAGATGGAGAACGCATTAGAAGGCCATTGATAAGTATCATTACAGCACAGCCAGTGGGTACAGAGCTGACCGCTGAGCCACACTGGACCAGGAAGTATGCCAAGGAAACAATCAATAGAAGATGTATTACTGAAAATTAATATTTTGCTGCTGAATTATTTTTATTGATCCAGGGATTTTGAAAATGGCCAGAGGTAGTTTTATGAACAAAAGCCTTTGTATTTCTTGAGCAGAAGACCAAAATAACAGAGGAAATCCCATCTCTGACACAAAACCTTGAAACGTGGCTCAGGAAACATAACACTTATCATACATCCTCAGGAGGGCCCTGCCTGTGTTTGCTCAGAGAGGTGGTTATCTCCAGGAGCCACGCGGGTAGAGCTTCATTTGCCGTGGTCAAATCTTTGATAGAGCCCGTGTTTAATAGCCAGAAGAGACATTAATAGCGTGATCTGCAAAGAGGAAAAATAGAAATGCTTGTGATGTGTGAAGCGGGTCAGACCTTTGAGTTGGGGAGATGTAAGGATGAGGGTGCAGAGGGAATTTTGACAGTTTGGGAGTAGAAGGCTGTGGTGTGCTCAGAAGGGTGGCTCCTCTGCGTTGCCCGTGGTGTGTGGCAGTGCTGTGCCACCGTGGGGGGATGTCAGTGGGGTGGGGAGCTGCTGCCCTTGACCGTGTGTGGCAGCCTCTTCCCGCTCCCTTCACTCTCCATCTTCCCTGTTCTCAATTTTCCGTATGAAGCCCCCACCTCGCTTGTAGTAGAGAAGCGTATTCTTCATGGTGAATGAAAAGTTAGTGTGGATAAGAGGCAGGGCCGCTGGGGCTCAGCTCTGAAACGGAGCCTTTGAAATGCACCATCTCCAGCTCTGAAATAGGATGGTTCTAGGGTTCAGCTGAGGCTGGCCATCCTTCTTGAAGCCTTTCCTGGAAAACATTAATGAGAACTCTTTTGCATTCTAAGAGTTTTTAAGGAAGTCTAATTCCCGAAGAAATATTCTTAGGAAATCTTAGGAAATCAACATATACTTATTAACCTTTTGTCATCTTCTGTGGGGAGCTTTTCATTCCAAGACTTTTCTATTAAGTTGGAAAAACCATTTTTGTCTGGAATGTATTGTCACAAATATTTATAGAAAAAAAAAAACCTGTAGGGAAATGTTTGTAAATGATGAACCTGAGCGAGGGGTGTGTAAGCATGTTTATTCTTCCAACTTTTCTGTAGATTGGAGAGTGAAATGAAGCAAGTGTATTTTCTTCTCCCTTAAGGAAACAAAGACAAAGGAAACAAGTTATTCAATGACTTTTGCAAGGGCATGCAAGAGTTAAGTGGCAGAACCCCGGGAATGGATTGCAGTTGCTCACTTGCCCTTCTCCTGCTTTTTAGGCCATATCTCCTCCCTGAGGGAAAGACAGATGTCGGGAGGAGTTTCCTCCATGTACTGCTTCTGAACAAAATGTCTCTGAGCCGTGCAACATGGCCACGTGTTTCTGCTTATAAATTATCCAAGTGGGAAAAGCGGGAGATTGGTACCTAAGTGTCAGTTTTATAAAACTGCTAATTAAATGGCATTAGGTACATACTTTGCCCACTGAGAATGAATGGGCAGTTCTAGTTCTGAACCTGGAGTTTTTATTTCGGAGAGCTTGAAACAGAAAAACGAGTCCATGGGAAGCAGTATTTAGTAGCAAAAAGAGGAATGTTTGGTACAAATCTGGTAGTCTAATGGGGAGACAAAATAGGAGTTGAATGCTACACACTTACATTGCTTTCAGAATTGAGTGTTGGAAGGGCATCATGACAGAGTCTGAGAAGGCCTTTAATTATCCTTGTCTGTCACCTCTGGAAAGTTAAGAGGGAGAAGCTGAGCACTTTGCTCCAGCTTACCACAGGCTTCTGTGGGTTAAGAAGAAGATGAGCCTCGAGGGGCAGCTTCCCAAGAACAGATAGTGTTATTGCCTGGCACCTTCACCCATCTCATTCGTCCTTCCTCGAACCTCAGGGAGGGAGGGTCCCTAGATATTTTCAGGGTTTTGTGATGTGACCTGGCCTAGTAAATTATGAAATAAAAATAGCTGTTTATGATCAGCGTGCACCTCATTAACCTTCTGGTATTTAGAAAAAGCTAAGGATTAGTTACTGTGCCTCCTGAGTGCTGGAGAGCTGTGAGTGGCTTGTCAGCATGGGAGGCAGGCCAGGGCTTTCATCCCGGCCCCAAGCAAGCACTGTCCTCTCGTGGGTCTTTCCTGACCTTTGGTTGCCTCCCTCTCACCTAATCAAGCAGGATGCGCAGCCATAGGTGTGCAAGAGGCCGGCACTCCCACCCAGGTCACCCAGAACATCACCTTCCGGAGCACCTTGGATGAGACAGACTCTGCATTTCTCATTAGATTATTCTCTGAAAAAATACTTTTGGTGATCTTCATCTCCGCGAGCGACTCAGAAAACCAGGAGTTCAAAAAGCTGGAAGAAAAATAAAAGACAGGGTGAAGTGAACTAATGCAAGTGGTGTTTTGTCCACTAGGTGGCGCTTCAGCAAATCTATGCAATGGAGAGACTTTAAGATGTTGTGAGGATTTTTTAAAAAGATGCATCCATCTCTGACTGCATGTGCATGCCCTGTGTACAAGGTGATTGACTAAGTCAACTGTGGAAAAGAAATTCGGAGTAAATGCTAATAGACTGGTTGAAATTAAAAAGCTTTATGATGTATTCTGGAGATTTCTTCCCCACAACAGTTGGGCTCCAGATCACTGCTGCAACTAAGAGAGTGCTGCTAACCTTAGTAGCATTTTGAGTTTATAGAATAGTGTGTGGAAGATGTTTTGGTACCCTAGGTTTATATATTTGAATTATCTTCAGAAAATGGTACATACTTGAGCTGGAGAGATTCTTTCCAGTAACTTAAAAAAAAATTTAGTGGAACATGTTAGGTATAACTTCTTTTTGAAGGAATAGACTTCATGTTGCTAGAATGCATAATCAACAACTCTTATCGCATATGCAGGTAAACGAATAACTCCATGCTGAGAGTTTTTAGTTATGGTTTTTATTAAATATACTCAAAAGTGGCTAAAGATGCTTTTTTGGAAGCATGTAAAGGAAGCAGCATTTTCACTTCTTAATACAAGTATCCACACTAAAAACTGAGGAGTAAAATTAGTAACATACAATGGTTCCCCCTTTATCTGAGGTTTGCTTTCCCTGGTTTAAATAGGTGATACAGCACAATACTTTGATTTAGATACCACAGTCACATAACTTTTATTACAGTATAATTGTTTAATTACTAATTGTCAGTCTCTTACTGTGCCTTATTTGTAAATTAAACTTTATTATAGGTATGTATATATAGGAAAAAAAACAATATATATAGGGTTTAGTAGTATTCATGGTTTCAGGCATTCACTGGGGGTCTTAGAACATACCCCCAAGGATATGAGGAGACTGCTTTACTTTTAAAGCATGTATTTCAAAAGGCAAATAAATCCTGCTTTCTAGTAAAGTATTAGAATTTTATTGTATTTTTTCCCCTAAAGAAATCTGTATTATTCCTGATAGCTGAGGGTGAGGAGCCTCTGCATATTGCTTTACAAAGTGGAATCAGGTTTAACCTATCAGTTTTGTCTGTAGGTAAAACAGTCAGGATACACGTATCCTGTTGTATCCAGTTTTCTTTAGAGGACAGTTAAAGCATACAATTAACGGGCTCCTCACAAATGTCCTTACCTGCTGTCTCAAAGGAGAGTGGTGACAGGTTCTCAAGGTTGTCAGGTGAGGTATGAAATCATCACCAGAGTTCAGGTGGCATTGAAGCAAAACCTCAAGGAGGAAAAGAGGAGGAACCGTGTTTGCTTTTAATAATTGAGTCGTGTAATGTGTTTAGTGAGGCCAAGATAGGTAGGACTTATCCAGTTCACTGAACTTCAATTTTAGAGGAAAATCATGGGAAAAGTGCCTTGTCTTTCCATGAAAATGCTAGTCTTCGGTGAGAAGAGATTAAAGTCATATTCTTTTATGGC